>JAOBAT010036567.1:9618-23844 GCA_026413305.1 Hydrozoanthus tunicans | reverse complement strand
AGTTGGTTGCTATGAAAACGACAATTCTTTTAACCACTCTGCAAAAAACCTGGAGATACAGTCCAAAAAATACCACGTGTATTTTAGGGGTTGGTAAAAGAAATCCTGTGGTAAACCAAGAGTCTGTTATTTTTTAGGGTTGAAAAACCCCAAGCTATTGGACTGCTTGCAGTCCCGCGTTTAGCAAACGTGCGTTCTGATAGCAAATCTAGAAAAAAGTCCTTTAACGAACGTACTATTGCGCGCGCCTTTATTCGATTTATTCACTGCATACCACGATCCGCCGATCTGCTAGCTATCAAGGGAAAATTGGTATTTTTTAGGACTTATCCGACGATCATCCCTACCCTTTCGACCACGAAGTACCCTCCCCGGGGGCCGGCGCACACTTGAAGTAAATAGCTAAGCTGTTTGCCCGCGAGGCAGTTTGGTCACCTTTTTCCGCAAGTGTGCGGCAAAATTTTAGTGAGATTTGAGCTCACGAGGCAAAAATCTCACTAAAATTTTGCCGCACACTTGCGGAACAAGCTAAGCAAACAGCCTCGCGAGAAAACAGCTCAGCTCTTTACTTCTAATGTGCGCCGGCCTAGGGCTGATAAAAACTTACTCCCCAGCCACTCTAATTCATTCCCTTATAAGCTCATTCTTTCGCTCACTCATCCATGCAGTTTATTAGCCCTTTACGTCTCTTACTTTATCTTCTCTCACCCCGTTCATGAAATTTCTTTTATTCATGGCTTGTTGAAGCAGGTATCATGTTTCTGTTCAGGTACAAAAAAAATCGTGCCTAAACTTTATTTCTCAACCAGATTTTAATCAGTGCACCACCGGCACGTTGTTTTCAGTTGTTAGAAATGAAATGACTTCTACACATGAAGTTGTTACCTTACTTCTCGGACTACAAGTCGATTTCTGAGACCCTAGCTAAATAAGGGTTAAAAAACTGGCCTCGACTTATCCTTAGGTCACGAAATCTTGCTCTGTAAATCTTGACTTTAATAGCTTCGGAAGTGTTACGTAGAAATACTCATTTTGCTAATCACAAAAGTTGCTTAGTTTTAATCAACAGTAATGTATTAGTTGGAATTTCGCCAGTTTTATGGGTTTTTTTAATGAAATACCACGCCGTTTTGATCTCAATTTACTGCGATTTTAGCCAGTGTTGTATATGAAAACTGGTGTTTGTATTGAAATTGGTGAATAAAGTATCTGAAGATGAGGAGCCGACATTAAGTCAGGTTACAGTAAAAAGCCCAAGATTTCAAAGTAAAAAATAAAGGTCGACTGGACTTATAGTCTGAGAAATGCGGTATGTCACCAAGGGCGAATTTCGAGGTTTTTAAAGGAGGGAGCGCAAAACTAATGCATGTTTTGATGAAGGTTTGGGTGCGGGAGCGGGGAGAGGGACACAAACCCCCAGGTTAATAACACCGGGATAAGGAAAACAACTATATCTTTCAAATGAAAGGTTTGCTTTGCTTACGAAAATTGCTCAGAATTACAAACGACACAAACATGTTAAGTCAGTTGACAGATCGTAAGAAACACGGCAAAAAAGGCTAATCAGTCCTTGAACAACTTTGATTTTAAGAATTTTCTAAAATGGAGTTCTTTCAGACAGAAATACTTTAAGGCTTGATTATATTTTGAGGAAATAACTGTAACACCAGGACTTAATAATAGCTCAAACACATGGTCCCTTATGCCCCTCCCCCTGATCCGCCCCTTGTAACACTCTCCTATACTTGAGTTTCTTTTTGAACAACTACAAGCCAGCTCGATCTTTCAGGGGGAGGTAGATATTGCAAACTACCCATCATGGAAATACGTTTAGATACACTAGAGAAACTTGACGATGTGTGTGTTCCTTCGACCAGTGAGCTTTTTGTACTCTGAGACCCAACCCCGCTAGAACCACTTACAAGAGGTTTGGAAGAGCTATCAAAGGAATCAGAAATGTCAAACTGCAGGTCAACTTTTTCGTCTTTGAGAATTTCTACATCTTTGGTGTCATCGGGAAGAAGAATTGGAACTAAGAACAGCAGACACGTGGCCAGGGTTGACACAGCTCCTGCGGCGTAGAAAGCAATTTCGTAGGAGTTCGAAAGATCATATATTAACCCTGTCAAGAAAAAAACATCAATGGTAAATCTACGGTTACGTAAAACATGCCAACTTGTACATTTACCCACAATCCCTAGCACATAACCATCTAGAATTGTCCATGAAAACGCATAGTGAAAATCTGTAAGCTTCAAACTTGACACACACGGTGTTGTTAGCACAAGGAAGAGTTTTACCAACTGTTACCTTCCCTGAATTTCTAATAGCCTTGTAAGTAAGTTGTTTGGTAACTGCACACATTCCACGGTTTCCCAAAAGATGGCGAACTGTACGCTTACCCAGAGTTCATAGCACATGAATGTCAAAAATTACCCTTTAAAATGCATAGTGAGAATCCGTTAGCCTCAAACTTGACACACACAGTGTTTTTAGTACAAGGGAGAGTTTGACCAACTGTAACCTTCCCGAGTTTCTTATCGCCTAAAATTGTCCATGAAAACGCATAGAGAGAATCTGTAAGCCTCAAACTTTACACACAGTGTTGTTAGTACAAGAAAGAGTTTTATCAACTGTTGCTTTCGCGAGTTTCTTATAGCCTAAAATTGTCAATGAAAACGCATAGAGAGAATCTGTAAGCCTCAAACTGGACACACACAGTGTTGTTAGTACAAGGAAGAGTTATACCAGTTGTCACCTTCCCCGAGTTTTTTTTATTGGTACAAGGTTCGCAATGCACTGTGGTCAAGTGTAGAGCAGCCATAATTTTTCGAATGATAAATTATGTTTTCAATGTTTTCATGGAGGGAAGCTCTGGAGAGTCGAAAGGGCACGAAAGAGAAAGGAGAAGAAATGTGGGATCAATTTGTCTGTGTGTCTTCCTAACTATCAATTTGTTGATGTTGTTAACGTACTTAGAGTTATAGTAATCAACTACAGCTTTGTTCAATGTTTATCTTTTTGCATCATGAATAAAAACGCTGCTAAACAACTCGATTATTTAGGTAGGTGGGAGCACTAGGAGGCAGGTTTGCAGTTTAATAGAAAAGTAGGGGTAAAAAGGTAGGTAGAAAGGGAAACTGATAAAAGATTGTGTTGGTAAAAAATTAGGTAGGTGTGCAGGTAGATAGGGAGACAGGCAGTTACGTAATTATAGGAGGAGGATAGAAAGACAGGTAGATAGATTTGTAGGTAGGTAAGAAGGTGGATAAGAAGGTAGGTAGGTAGATGTGTAGGTAGGTAAGAAGGTAGGTTGGTAGGTAGGTAGGTAGATAGATGTATAGGTTGGTAAGAAGGTGGGTAAGAAGGTAGGTAGGTAGATGTGTAGGTAGGTAAGAAGGTAGGTTGGTAGGTAGGTAGATAGATGTATAGGTTGGTAAGAAGGTGGGTAAGAAGGTAGGTAGGTAGATATGTAGGTAGGTAAGAAGGTAGGTAGGTTGGTAGGTAGGTAGATAGATGTATAGGTTGGTAAGAAGGTTGGTAAGAAGGTGGGTAAAAGGGTAAGGTAGGTTGATAGGGAGGCAAAAAGGTAGGTAAGAGGATAGGTTGTTAGGTAGGTAGATAGATTTGTAGGTAGGTGAGAAGGTGGGTAAGAAGGTAGATAGGTTGATAGAGAGACAAACAGGTAGTTAAGAGGGTAAGTATAAGGGTAGGTGTGCTGGTAGATAGAAAATAGGAAGGCATGAACGGATCTAAGTAGGTAGGCAGGGACACAAGCAGGTAGGTAAGAAGGTAAGTCGGTAGGTAGGTAGATAGATGTGCAGGAAGGTAAGAAGATGGGTAAAAAGATAAGCAAAAAGATAGATAGTTAGGTAGAGGTAGGTAGGTTGATAAGCAGACAAGCAGGTTGGTACGAGGGTAAGTAGGAAGGTAAGTGGGCTGGTAGATAGAAAGTAGGCATGAACGGATCTAAGTAGGGAGGCAGGGCGACAAGCAGGTAGGTAAGAAGGTAAGTCGGTAGGTAGGTAGGCATATGTAGAAAAGGAGACAGATAGATAGGTAGGTACTTAATTGACGTGGTTGTCGTAGTAATGTTTTTAAAGGTAAATGTTAGATCTCTTTTACCTGCGAGAGGAGGACCAGCAAAGGAGGTGATTGCCATGAAGAAAAACTGGATGCCCATACCGGAGGCGACGTTGTTCACGCCCACAATATCAGCACAGACAACGCCCAACAGCACTATGTAGCAGCCGTCAAACACACCAAACCACAGCATGTACACAATTAGGCCCGCGTAGCTTTTGGTCAGCATGCTCAGTGTATCGCCGATTCCAATACAGAGGAAAGCGATTTGAAACATGTATAACCTGTTGATTCTAGGGTGGTCACATAGTTTGCCGAAGAAAAGGCGTCCAAAAGTTGATCCAATTGACATTATTCCGATGAGAGTTGCTGTTTGTGAAGGAGGAATTCCGCATTCATCAGCGTAAGCCGGCTGTTGGAAGAGAAACAATCAAATTTGTTAAACACGAGGTTCCAGTTTAAAAGGGTTAGGCCCGCCTCTTTTTCGACCCTTTTCATGAAATTTGAATAAATTTTGAAATGTAATGGCGGCCATTGATAAAAGAAACAACCCACTTTCAACAATTCGAGGTCATTTACACCATAATCGTGAAACAGTTTCATTTTTTTGATAGTAAATGAGGTATTGGCATAATACCGTTCTATTGGTCGGCGTACGTCGTGAAAGGCTGCTGATAAGAATTAAGAAATACGAAATTTATCGCCAGAGCAATTCAAAATTCGCGCGTGCTTCGCAGGACCAAATTAGACAAACAACGTCGATTGAGGCTCGCATTTTTTCGTTATTTCATTCGGTGAAACTTCGCTTCAGGAACTAAAATTCATAGTTGGAACACTAATAGAATTAAAACCAGTCGAATACCGTCATGGCAAGGTTCAGAAGCAAGAATGAGCTACACACAACTGTAGATTGTTTGCTTTATTTTGAAATTGCGAAACTAGTCTAAGTGAAAATAAAAAGCGATTCAAAAAGCGCGCCACAGCTGGCAGAGAGCACGGACCTTTATAGATGTTAACTCGACGGCGGATGATTGGCAACTGAACGTGTGAAACCCCTGGGCTCAGGCCTTTTATACTGGAACCTCGTGTTTAAAGGAATCTTCCACCAAATAAAATTTTTGGTCTCAAAGAAAACTTTTGTTAAGGCTGTGTCCGTCTCAGCTGCTCAAGTTTTATAATCTTGTACATAAATCTAATGCCAAGCAATTCAGCTTGATCATTTCTACGGCTTGAACTTCCCGCGCGCCGCCATTTTTAGATGTGACGTGTTTCGGTTGCAGTACCAGACCCCCTCTCGTTCATTGCTATTGTGTTTATGGTCCTACGAAGGAAGCTTCAATCTTTTTCTATTCACAAAGCGTAACTAGGATAAATCAAGGAGCAAACGAGCCAGACATGATCGAAAAAGGCAAACTAGAATGGAGCTTTTGTAAATCGTTCTCGTCGGCGTTGCTGTCCACGTTACATAGTAGGGAGTTTAAGATACGAGTACACCAACGCCGACAACGACGGCAGAAAACAGCAGTAAACACAATAGCTGCACGTTGGAATGTACCCTCCGCGCCACCTGCACGGCGTCGTCTTGAAAATTGCAATGTGAAAAGCTCAATTTTGAAGGTAGGCTTTGCGACTACGAGAACGACCTACAAAAAATCTTAAACTCCCTAGGTAGTCTGTACTAACTTACCAGGTGTATGAACGGCACAAAGTACCCCAGCATAAACGTACTGAGAGAAATACACCAGACTAAGAATGCTTTATTCTTTAAAACGGCCGAGCTAATCAGAGCAGGCCTGGAATCACATTCCTGTTTTTGGTTCTGGCACTGCTTTGGTAACCGATACAGTAGCGAGGCTAGAGCGCAAACACCCAACATTCCACCAAAGACACGAGCAGAGTACACCCATCCAAGCCTTGTAATAGCGAGTTGCATAAGGGGACCAACGGCGGTTGTTCCAAAGCCACTTCCGGCTGTAACGATTCCATTGGACAAACCAATGTGACTAGAAACAGTAAAAGAGCGAATTTCATGTGTATCAAAATATAGTTTGACCAAAACTACAGAGATGGAAACTTGTCTTGGACAACTAAAACGTGGCATTTGATAACTAGGTTATCCTTTTCTCTTATATTATAGACAGATAACTTAGTTGCAATTGAAGATCTTTGTCAACAAACAGGTCAGAAACCTATTCAAGCAAAGCTCAAATATACATTGATTGGATGAAAATTAAGAAAACGCCCAGACAGCGTTAAAAGCCAAGCCTTAAAATTGAATTCCCAAAGAGAGTGGAAAAAAGGACGTCCCAAAATAAAACATCTGCATGGGCCCAGTTGTTCAAAGACCGATTAGCACAAATCAAGGGTTAGATTTTTAACTTACGTTCTTATTTCCGATCTTACAGAAAATGATCTGAACTTTAATTTTGGAATTGAAAACCTTTTTTTCGAGGAAAATCTTAATACTTAGTAAGAACATTTCCTTTAGGAAGACATCGCTGCTTCAATTGTGGCTTAACCCAGGGTTAAAGTTAACCAGCCTTTGAACACCCAGCCATGGCAATCTCTGTATGATTGAAAAACAGAACGTAGGATAAAAAGCTAGCCCTGGGTTTGTGTTAACCGAATAAACTTATTAACGTCTACCCATGCGCAGCTCGGGGATCGGGATAGGAAGTGGAATCTCTCATTTGAGTTCCTCTGTAGTCCATAGCCGCAAAAGGAGACAAGGTCGTCGTATCCAGCAGCCATTACTCTCATGGAGGACTCAGAACTGTAGGTCGCTTTGAACCTAAGTAACTTCATTGTAAATGTGGGACCCTGTATCTGCGATGTTGGGACAACGTAGTTAGACTGGAAATACTCTTCGAAACACTATTATTAATTTATTTTTACGCCACTGCTTCAAGTAGAAAAATCCTGATAGTACTGATAATTAACCAAAGTTAAAATTTTGTTGTCTCTACCTGTCAAACCAGTAAGGCAACGTGCGTAAAGTTGGTAGATACATCAGGCTTGTCCCAAGCCCCCAAACAACACCGTAGGTGAGGTAAAGAAGTGGTACATTCTTCACAAATGACGAAACAAAGAATCCCAGCATTCCTAGCAAAGCACCGGTGAAAGCTATTACCCGACATCCAAAGCGCTCACACAATGCTGAAGTCAAGGGCCCACATAAAAACATCATTCCTAAACCGATCGAGACAACCCATGCTGAAAGGAAACAAGAAATATGTCAGTTGTTTACATATGATCACTAAACTGATATCCAATTCTTGATGGAATGTTTAAGAGTGCTAAAGACTTTCCTCTTTGGAAACCCCGTACTCGGCCTAGCATATTTTGAACTGAATGCATTTTTTGCATAATGTTGGGCCGTATTTTAGTGTTTCGAGCGTTATCACATTGTATACCATACCATACGATATCATGCCCAGCCATGTCATATCGTTTACCAAATCATGCGCCCTTAGCTCAGTTTAAGCTTTGGGGAGGAAACGAACATACTTTATTGCAAAATAAAATAATATACATCAAATTGAGCATTAATTGATTTCAGTTGATTGCGTTGCACTCGTAATTCATGGAAGACAATCTTAATGTCCATCCGTGCTCTTTAACAAGTGTCAAGAAATTGACTTGATCTGAACAGCACTACAGTTAAACCCCGGTAACTCGAACTCGTAAAATTCGAAATCACGCTAATTTGAACAAAATCCAATTTCCACAGAATTTGGTCTTAAATTCAAAGCCAGTTCAGTCAAACTCGGATAACTCGAACCCCTGCTAATTTGAACTGTTTTTCGTTTCCCATCGGAATTCGAGTTAACAGGCGGTTATACTGTAGTTATTTCAATGATTATGATAGCGTTAATTTGTAAAATAACATAGTTCTAAGCGCAAGGTCTGTTTCTACTTATACTCAACTCAAGAGAAGCATGAGAAAAAACAAAAAGTCAGACGACTGAATAATTGTAGCAAATCCATTATTTACATTTTTTGTTCATCTTTTTTACCGATTACGAATGACTTTCATGCGCTAATCTCGATTTAATTCATTAGCAATAAACAAGCCGAATTAGGTAGCTAGTAATTCATCCACAACCAACCATCCCGAAAGGCAGGGAGAAGATTCAGCGCTAATTATGTCTTTGATATTCGAAAATCTCTCTCGTTTATTCACTATTTGCATTAAACACAAACAAATGACTTGATTTTGCTAGCTGGTATTTGGTAAATTAATTTTTGTAGCTGTAAAGTAGATAAAGATTTTAACGAGTGAAGAATGTCCCACATATTACTGGCGAACTAACACAAGCAACCTATAAAGAAAACTCAAAGCATTTTGATCTTTAAGCAGAAACAAAAATACTGTATAGGTAAGAATTGTAAATTATTCTTGCAAGTATCAACATACATAACTCCTTTTTAAAGGAACACACAAGCCTGCCGGCCTGATACTTTGTAAAGTTTCGACAATCAAAGCAAAAACGAGCTGATAATTTCAAACTTTGTTCATTACAATATGAAAAGAATGGAGTTATACCTCTGCTCTTAATAAAAATTTTTGTTAGCCAATTCTTGTGATAAACGCGTTTAAAAAGAAATTTTGTTTAGATAATTAATACAAATTTGTGCTTTAGAAACAAGAAATGGTTAGTTCATTTTTACCTGTAGCGCCCTTTCCTTGATTGAATTCATCAAGCAAAGCGGTGAAAATCAGCCCTGAGTTGTTCTGAAGGCCCAACATGGTGAACTGTGTAACAAACCCAGCAAAACATACCAGCCATCCCCAACCTCCTTCCGGTACTGAATTCCTTCCATTTTTCAGTTTAATCTCGTTGTTGCGTTTTATCTCACTTTCATCTTCTTTTTTCATAACTATTCTTGGTAAAACCAACACAAAATGGCAGCTTTCCCAAGAAACTGGCCGGCAATTCTTTGACCTAAAGCATTTCACTTCCGTTTCGATACTTGCCCGCTCAAGGTAAAGAATGCTCAAGGCAAGCCAAGTCTTATTCCAACAGACGTCATACAAACTGAAGTTTGATTGGTTGAACTGTGTTCGTTTTGTTTCTGGCTTCAAATCGTGACAAATAAAGCAAATACCCGCCATTTTGCAGGTACTTCCGTCCGTGACTGGCCAAAACAGAAGTCCCGGGGTTCTTTCCCGCATAAACTTCACAGCCTTAGTGTCATGGCTTGTAAATTATTTCTTAGTGTTAATTACTGATTTTACTTATTTACAAAAAGTTAATTTTTGTGTGGTAAACCGGCTGCAGTAGGAAGCTAGTACTTGAAAATAGTTTCCAGTTTGAGAAGACAGTTTGCAGTTCTTTGACAAAGAAATTACTTCGCTGAGTGCAGAATTCCCTGATTTATTTCGTGCGAGTTCTGTTCAGAGAGAACAAATGGCGTAAAAACAAGTTTTTCAGCCTCAAAACTAATAAATATTTTATCGAATTGGCGACAAACATGTTTGCCGTAACTGGTTGTTTTGTAACAATTTAAAATGTCTTGTTTTATCAAAACAATAATAGCTGCGAAATTGCAACCGTTTGTAGCCTTCAGAGTAAGAACGTGAATTACCAGCATATTTAGTTTATCTTTCTTCCGAGTTAGTTTACTCCATAACTTATCTTGATTACTCTAAAGTTTAAGCTCAAAGAAGTTCGCAAAAAAAAAATATAGCAAATTAAAGTAACCATGCATAGATTATACTATGTTTTGGAACCAATAAACATATATGACAACTACAAACAAACATTGAACTTTGGATGAGATTTTGCTGGCGGCGCACGCGTCTTGATTCGTTTTCATTGACAAGAAAGGCTGGCAGTTTGAAACTAAATTGAAATCGCTTTTCAGTGTCTTCAAATTTTGTTTCAGTTTCAGAAAAACGTTCTTATTTAGCCGAGATCAACCAAGCAATGATGCAAATTATGGTTACTTTCCGTTTTTGATCGCGTCACAAAGCTCAAAGTAAATAAGCTTCGCTTTCCATCTTGTCCTGGAGAAAACCGTTGGTTTGAACTGTTTAGCTTAGTTATATTTTCAAAGTTTATCTTCTGCACGTTTTTCTTTGTTTGCATTCCCTAAGAACATAAAATTTTTGACTAACTTGCTGCTAACATAACCACCGACTCACGCCAAACTTGGATGCGCTAAGTTTCATGTTTGCAGCATTGGTTGACAAAAATAAAAGATAAAAAACAGCTTTCGCCAGCTAAAAACTGTTTTCTTGTTGCTAATTGTTTACACGTCAAAGACTCAATGAGACTCGAGTTTAACTTGTTATTTTGTTGTCTTTGGTTAATATTCGCGGCGTCGTGGCGACATCGACTCGAGTACGCAACGCCACAAGATAAAACCACAGACAAACACATTAAAAGGACGCTGTTAATGTCTCAATTTAAAGGCCTTATCGGGAAAAATTAAAAGATAAAGGGTTTTCAGTTAAACAAGTTAAGAACAACTTCATGTATTGCTAGTAAAAAAGCAAACTTCCTTATCGGTCAGATAAAAAACCAATTAAACTCTAATCAAGCAGTCAACAAACCAACCAAACACAACTATTGATAAGTCTTCAAAATAGCACGTTTTGCAGGACATAAACAGCTTGGAAACACGTTGTTTAGCGTCTAAAATTAGTGGTTTTATCAATGTTTTTACAGAAGCATTTAATCGTTCCAGGTAGACTTGCATATACAGTTTCATTTTAAATGCGGACTCGCAATTAATGAATTTTAAACTAAGCGCATCCTATACTTTTTTGTGACTGTGTCCGAATTTTCAATGGCAAGAAATTGATTTATATGTTTCGCGTCTTTGTTATCATATGTTTGTGTTGTTCATCAACACTAAATTATCGTGATGCGCTATTTAAAGACTAAAAAATCACTTGGGTCGGAACAGGCAAGGGAGACAGCGTTCCCTGCAAAGTTACTTAGTATTTCCTCTTTGTACTTAAAACTTTCACCAAATTTGACTCGTAGTCGTTTTGAGACAAACCGAGGCACTTGCCTGGGTAGATACTTAGAAAAAAAAGACATTTTTAGGCCAACACTGATCCATGGCCCCAGTTTACATAAAGCAGTGGGCTTTAACGACAAAACCACTTATTTCACACCACCATTTTTTTTCAATCTGCGAGGTTCCCTGTCGAAAATTCGATCCCACAATTCCTTACGTATGAGGATCCCTGTCGAAAACTCCGATCCCGCAGTTCTATACGCTGCCAGCTCAAGAACATGTTTTGGACTCTACTTTCACGGTCCTTTTTCCTTGCCGGATTGGGGAAAGAAGATGAAGTTTCAAACTGTCGGAACCGAGATTTCTACCCTCACTCACTTAAAAACTCACGGTCGTTCCGCAAACTAAAAGAAATATCAAATTGAGAAACTAGCAAAGCACTTAAACGAAAGGGTACCCAGTACAAATATATGCCTGTGAACTCTCTTAAAGCGTCTAGTAGTCTAGAGCTACACGTTTTGATTTTGAAATAAAATTTTTTTCCATGAAAAAAACTTCGAGCCTGAGAATGAGAAAAGGTTTGGTTAACCAAATTTGATGACACCATGCAGGATTTTGTAACACGATGCTACATGCGACGACTAATAACATATTTTCAAAAGTACCCTGGAAACCAGACACAGCTCCTGACGTACTATGGGTAAGTAAAATTCTAAACTCTGCCAAAAATCAGGGAGAGATCAAATAGGGCAGCTCCTTCTTCATAAAAGCCAATTTCTCGACTTTAGAACTCAACACCAAAAGACTGCCGGCTTCCCAACCTTCCATAACTATTTTGCATTTTGAGTGTTAAAACATGAAAACCCTATACAAATTTTTACGGCCACTTAGTTTTGCAAAATTGGAAGACATAAAAATCTATGAAACGGGAATTTAGTTTCGCAAAACTTCCCAAATGTTATTAGTGTCATGCATTATCCTGAGAACTGTCACTAGGAATTTGATTTTACACAAGCGATTTTTGCAATGAAACGTTAATAGACCCCGAACGCAAGAAAACTTGATATAGGTTAGGTAACCATTACAAAACATTTTAAAAGCAAAGTTTTGTTTTGTATCGTAAGACCATGCGAAACATCCAAAAAGCCACTTTTTACATATAATTGATATTTACCAAGTTTCTTGTTTACAAAATGTTTGTTTATCAAATTCCTGAAGTCGTAATCTCGAAGTACCATCGTCAAAACGGCCAAATACCTAACCTTGTTTATTTGTTTTACATCGTTACAGTTTATCATTTTTGTGTGACGGAAAACAGTAACAAAGTGTACAGTAACAAATTCAACTACACGTGTACATAGTTCAAGGCAGAGCGACAAATGACATTTTTGACCAAATTTAACTGGTCATTTTTAACAAAATAACATTTCCAAATAAACTTTCCGACTGGATGCTACTGGCATCCTTCTACGAAGAATTGTGAAGATTCACTCACAGGGTTATAAACACGAATGAACAACAAGCAGTGAATTCTCGCGTATTTCCGGTCTGGGTTCCGGGAAAGATAGGCCGAAGTAGAACTTCCGGGACTTATTTACACCCTAGCTAGTTTATCCCGGAACATGTAGATCCATATATAAAACATCAGGGTTTAAATTTTAGATAAAACACGCCTAAATGCGTTATTCTCTTTAAGTTCTTCAAATAAATAGTAGATGAAAATCGTATTTCATGTATATTTCGTCAGTATAAAGTCAGTGTTGGACTTAAGATCAGCAATTCTGCCGTCAAGAATCCTCTCGAGTTGCTTTTCTCGTCGATTCTCGTCAGCTATAAAATCGGTTGTGATGGACGTTCGTCTGGAGCCCATTGGCGTTGCTTGTTTCTGAAAGCCAAATATGATATTTCTTTTAAAGAAAAAAACTTTCTTAATTCTCTTGATTCACGCAGCTGGCGTGTTTTCCTTATTTCTGTTTCCGTATTCAATTGTAATAATATATGCAATAATTACAATAATCAGTAGTGCTGCGCATGAACGCTTGCTAATGGCATAGAGGGGGCCAGTAAAATGGCCCAAAGGCCTAACGGGTCAGAAGGAACTAAGCCTATACGAAACCCTAGAGTAGTTTGGGCCCGAGTGTAAGCAGCCGTGGACAACTGTTTCGGCCTTATTGGGCCACGTCAGCAAGACATACAAGACCGAATACCTTAAGAAGGAGATAAACAAGAAAACGAGCGTTGTGCTTGTGGGATGTGAATGGTGATGTAAAAGAAAGCAGTGTTGCCCATGCGTACTGAAGATAAAATTGTACTGGCTTTCTCTATACCAAAGCATAGATGGATGGATGGATGACTGGAAGGTAATATAGGTGGAATGGTGGAAAAATAAACAGATAGAGCTCTGGGAAGGTAATTTCAATAGTTTTTTCGTAGCACGTTCAAAACTTGTTTTCAATGACATTGTAAGTGTGCTTTACTATGGTAGAAGAAATACAACACACGCTACCTCAGTGTCTGTTGCGTATGTTGGTCCTGAGGGTCCCGCGAGGTCCGCGTATGTCAGTGCATCAGTGTCCGTGTACTCGCTTCCCACGCTCGTTCCCTGCGAGAGGTCCACGTGGCGCCGAGGAATATATTCCGGGAGTGGTGGAACATCTGATGGCAACGAGTTTGAGACACCTGCAGAAAAGATAACTGCAATATTATCTTTATGTTATACTTTAAATCGTTGTATTACACAAAGCTAAATACAACCCTAACCTAAGTGTGGGGGTAAGGCCAAACCGAGTGAAAACCTAGTCAAGGTATAAGGGGAAAACACAACAGAATGGAACCCCGCCCTCTAGGTGTCAAGAGAAGGACACAACCAAATGGAACCCTAATTCGGAAGTAAAGTGAAGGACACAACCGAATGGAACCCTAATCTAGGAGTAAAGGGGAGTGCACAACCGAATGGAACCCTAATCTAGGTGTAAAGGGGAGTGCACAACCGAATGGAACCCTAATCTAGGAGTAAAGGGGAGGGGACAACCGAATGGAACCCTAATCTAGGAGTAAAGGGGAGGACACAACCGAATGGAACCCTAATCTAGGAGTAAAGGGAAGAACACAACCGAATGGAACCCTAATCTAGGAGTAAAGGGGAGGGGACAACCGAATGGAACCCTAATC
>JAOBAT010036456.1:0-30717 GCA_026413305.1 Hydrozoanthus tunicans | reverse complement strand
TCCATTCGCACTTGTTGGATATGAGATGATTTATAGCCAACTCGGCGCTACGCGCCTCTTTGGCTATTTACCATCTCGTATCCAACGCACGCTCTCGGAATAATTGTTAAATATCAGAGAATAATAATTAACTATTTTAAGACATAATAAATCATTTACTGGAAATAAACAATTTTTGCAACTTTTACAATGTTGTGACCATAGTCTACAGCCTCTATCAGGTTACTCATTGTCAGGTGACTTAACTAAAAAATTAAGTAAACGATTTATTTTATCTTGGAAATTTTACACAAAACTAGATGGATAAACATTTTTATTATTGTTTTAAGGTGTATTAAGCAAAAACCAGGAATTCACTCCAGAAAGACATTTTTTTAAATATTGTAGCCAGTGTAAAGCAACATTACTGAACTGTAGCAGAAGATAAGTAGAAATTGTATGGTATGTGCATGGTAGGCTTACACATCAGATATAAGTTCTAACAAAATTAATTATGTTATAGATAGCAAGATTATGTTTGTATGCCTTTATGAAAATGAAAAAAAATGTCCTATTAAAATTATAGCTTTTTATTCAGTTTTGTCACTAGCATTGGAGATCAAAGTTTCATTATTTTGACCTAATTTTGATCAGAATACTAAAAAGACTCATTCTTTTAAAAATCGTTTTTGTGATAGTTGTTTTTTTAAAAATAATTTATAGTTATCCATATCTTGCACAAACAAATGCAACACATGAATTTGCATGCATGTCAGTTCATTTTATAACCTCAAGAAGCAAGTGAAAGTGCACTTGGTTCAGTAAACAAAACATGGAGTTATAACTATTGGTCTGTGTCATAATTGATGAACTGAACTATTTATGTAGAAATTGATTCAAACCTTGACCAAATTATGTGTCATGTGTATAAAATGTTGAATAGCAAAAAAACCCAGGCTGTTGTCAGAATTACTGCAAACAACAGTAAGTTGGCTGTAGACAACAACCGAACCCATTGGCATTTTAGTAGTTTAGGGAAATCAGGGCTTGAATCTACTTGAAGCAACTTGAAATCCATTAGACACAATATTGCCCCCAACTGAGTATAACAGTTTTTACAAAGTCAAGAGGGGTTGTGTGAACTGAAATAGGGAAGCACAAAATGGTTTGAATGTGGAAATATTTTCAAGGAAATATGGTAATTAAATGTGAATCAAACACTGCAAGATTTGAATTCAATCAGCTTTCTCTTATATGAACAAATTGGTTTCAAATATGTATTGATACTGTTCATTATAGTATTTTCCATCAAAACATTCTTTAGATTTTTATAATTTTATCAGCCATAAACACTCTGTTCATCTATAAATATCTCTCTTTAATGAGGGATCAACATGACAACCTTAAAATGCCAAGTGAGATTTAGCAGTTCTGAGCAAAGTGCACCAGAATCTATAAATTTAAGAATCAGAAATATCTTCCAGATGAAACTGTGGTTAAAATTAATATAATTAAAAACCACAAAATCATTTCATGCTGTAACAACCACTTTTTGACCACAGCTGTTGAGGACAGTTAACTGCTTAAATAGATGGTGCACTGAAAAGCACTTGAGAAAGCTAGATTTTTATAACAAAATTTGACACTTTTAATTGCTGACAGTATTGCACCAGCCAAAGGTCATGACCTAGTCTTGCATATCTCTTCTCTTCCCATACCGCCGTTTCAGTAATACAATTTTCTTGCAAGTCTTGATTTGAAAAAATTGCTAAAAACAGCATTAGAAGTCCGATCAACAACACAGAAAATGTTGGGCAAGAATATCCATGGGCTATAAACTCCAGTTAGAGTTTGTCAAATCTTGTATGATTTAACCATCAAAATTTGTTTCAATATCCACCCCCTCTCCCAGACAAAAAAGTTTTTACTCGGCCTTACAAAAATAGTGGCACCAATCAAACATCAAATATCATCAATTCAACATTTGTTTGCTACATTTAAATATCAAAGGCTTTGCCGTAGTTATTATTTATGACTTTGTTTCTTTAGTTGGAGAACCAACTACAAATGGCTGTTAACACCGACATCCTGCCATGAACTAGCAAAACAAATATGGTCAGACACACATTTTTGAATATCCAGGAATTGACAATGATACAAGATCTGTTGCTTTTTTTTAAGTTCCACATCCTTAATTAACCCTGTCTGCCCCATTTTGCATAAATTCTATACTAAGTTGGTATTTCATGTTCACTGTTCAAAGCACTCTTCAAGTTATAGTAGCTGAGTTATTTTGGGTTGTTCAAAGTTCAAAGCCAAAAACTGTTTAAGCTTTTTTAAAGTGAGATTGGTAAACCACTCCATCTTGCGAAACCAACTGAAATTTACACTTGACATAACCATCTCTGACCTAATTTAATATAATTTAGCTAGGACCAGCTCTTAGTTTTTCCGAGCTACTTTGTTCATACTGGATGTATTTCACATTACTAATGTCAATTAAATGTGTGTACAATAACTTAATAACTAAATAACCTAAAAAAAGAAAGGAATGTTTCAACCCTTAAGTTTAGGTTTGTGTCACTAGCTCAAATATAATGTTCTTCTGCTAAAAGTACTAGGATATGCCTCCTCTAACATAGACGATGTCTGTTATCTCCACATTAATCAGACTGTTTCATCTGCTCTCAGACTGAGAATATCTAAACTAGTCTACTTATGTTCTTCCAACAGTTTTTAAACCCATGTGCGATCATCTTCCTTTCATCTTTCCAAGTTTTACTAATATCTACAGCTCCTTTCCTAATTACATGTCAAAATTCTTAATATCACAATTTATAGCCTGTTTCAATTCAACTTGTTAATCAGTTATCTCTCACTGATTAGGGTAATTATAACATGCCTTCTTCATTTGTAACATAAACTACCACTGAGATGGGTATATATGAAAAATGTCTCATAATCACAAAGTTAAACAGAGAATGTCTCTTTTAGTTTTAGTTGTAGTTAAAATAAACAGTGTTTGGTTCAAGAAATTATTGTTATAAGGTCACCTTCTGATAACTGTGACAAATATTTCAGAAAATTCACAATTACTTCTACTGTGTTTAGTAGCTAATATCACACCAGACTGTGACCAACATATGCACATTATTAATTTTGTGATCTTTGAAAAATTCTGTTTCAAATGATTAAATTTTAATGAAGAAAAATATAGCACTTTAATGTGACATTAATTTTTTAACAAGTAAACATTTCTTGCATTGCTTCTAAACATAACTCGGTTATTTACAAGAAATATATAATTTTCTTTTGCATTGACTCTCTCAGGAAGGGTGACAGCAAAACTAATAACATCAAAACTACTGTGAAAAAAATTCTACTTAATTCTAAAATTGACAAAAATTAAACCTTTTCAGTCCTAAACACAAATATGGTGTGCAGTTGGTAAATTTTCCAAAATAGGGTTCTTCTTCTTATTGCAATCAGTCTAAAGGAGTTTTATTGGTGTTTTAGGAATCCTAAGTTAGATATCAATAAACTTGATTAATTTAATTGTATTTAATTTAACACTCAAGTGAAAATGATTATAAATAACATCAAAAGTCACTTCAATTGTTTTCACACTAGACCCTTCACTTTGAGTTTCCTAGGCATACATATATAAAGCTGATATCTGTTTAGTATACCCAACAATCCCATGAACAAGTAGTTCTTTGTGTATTGTTTTAAATTACAGTACTTAATTGTTCTGAATTATGTTACAAGTTCTTGAGCAGCAGTGTAAAAGAAAGCAAGTTTGGCTAGACTGAAAGATAATAATACATTCCTTTATAAACAATGTGAAAAGTCAATCCTTTACACTGCTGCACTGCCATTCAGAATTGGTCAACCAGCAGCAGTGACTGTATACTTTTTTGATATTCTTGATTTAAGGTTCTCCAAGTGGAATCACAAATGACAGCTGGTCTCCAATCCCTCCCCAACTGGCTCTGTTGTTTTGGTATGTGACAATCCAGGCCGTTAGACCAGCAAACCACACAAGAAAACCAATAAAAGAATATATCACATCTGAAATCAACCAAGAACATTAATGAATTAAACATATATTGACTTATTTGCTTCTTGTTTGTACTACAAGTGTTAACCCTTTTAGTTTATTACAGGTAGCTCAAACATAAAAAAAGACATCCTGTAAAGAGAAAAACTTTTTAAATGATCAAACAAGGAAATATCCTAAGACGAAAAGCAAATTTATCGACTCCTCAAATTTATGGTCTGTGAAAATATGTTAGTTCTAGTTAGTAGTCTTCATCAAAGCAACTTAAACTATATTATTTTGGGAATCCAAAGAGTTAAAAGTTAACACTTCAATCATTATTTGTGTCAACCTATTAAAATCAATTCCCTGTAAAAAAACAGATGTTTTTCGTGGATTGGTTACATAATATATGTAACCAAGCGGACAAGGACTCAAGGTTCGGTCTGCATTTGATAATGTTCACAGACTTTTGGGAATATAGAATTCCAGGAGTGGAACAGAGAAGAAGCGAAGCCAACATTCACAACATGTTTCGGGAAACCAGAGCAGAGCAGAACAGAACAGAACCAGTACAGTACTACAGAGAGAACTACTTTATTGGTCACAAACAAACACTTTAAATACACAAATCAGTTACTCAAAACAAACTATTACATGGCAAAATACTGTAACTGGACACTCCCAGATGACTTAAACGAACTAATCTTATTATCAGTGACACACCTCACAAACTAAGGTCATCGGGTCACACTCAGAATGACCTAAGGCTAAAGTCTACAAATCAAGCTAAGAAAACCTAGATCGTTCTTACTGTAAATCTAGCAAAAAAACTGCAATTACTGAAATTAACTGACTGGTTACAGTCAAATTTTAAATCATTTTAGATATTTTAAACTACTTTAAACTATCATTAAACTACTTGAAGATTTTGCTTCAATAGCACTTTTAACTACCAAAAAACTAATTAATGACTAAGGACCAGAGCCAAGTTGTAACTCCATTTGTTTTTTCTTTTGCAAAAGTCAATCACTGAAAACACAGAGGAGTTTTATGTGAGTCATTTCCAGTTAGCAATAGTATGATGCTACATTAATATTAAAGTTTAGACAAGGAAAGAACATTTGCAACTCACCATGCATTATTTCATAGAGAAATATAAAAAATTCAAAAATATACATTTTGATGTTATTATTATTTCTGTTATTTTCATTATAGAAATTACTATCTACTTAACAACAATATTATTATTAATATAACACATATAATTTTCTTGAACTTACATGCTCTCATTTTATTTTGGCCTGTAAATGAATCCCTCAAAAACGCTTCTCTGAAGAACCAAACGAAATTAACAAACCATAGGAAGGGAAGAAACGCAAAACCACCTAAAAAATGTGTTTAAAAAGAAAGAAAACCACAAAAACGAGGAACAAACACAAGTCATTTAAATCATTGTCAAAAACATACGGTGATCAGAAACTACGAGCAAACAAACTACAAAGGTCATGAACATAAACTGAACAACTAACACAACACAATTTTCTCCTACAGGCACAAATTGACAGTTTTCTGATCCTGATGCAAACTGGATCATTTTTAAGAAATAATTTTTGTCGTAACGATTTTGAAATCGCATACACCAACCACAACAACACTGACCAGTACTGACGGTGGTGTCAGTGCCACACAAATGACAGGACAACAAGAAACATAATGTTTTTGTTCAAATTTGATAAACCCGTGTGAATGGTATATTTTCTACACAAACCAACTTTCTCTTCGTCTGGAACCTTCCTTAAATCCATCGTTTCCAGAAAAATTCACAATTGAGCAGAACTCCGGTTTCCTGCAAATTTTTTGAGTCAAAATGGCGGCTAACCTTTGTTCAGAATGACGTCATCGGAACTTCATTACTCCATCGCGGAGACCTGGGACCTATTTTGTTAATCAAGAGCAATGCATCCTGGGTGATTAGTCTCCGACCGCATTGGCAGAAGCAACATGGCGGAATATTTGGCGTCGATTTTCGGAACAGAAAAGGACAAGTAAGTAACAGAAAGCAGTACTTTTATTGTTGTTTGGTGGTCCAAAACTATCTCCTTATAGTTTTCGTACGATAACGAAGACAGTTGGTGTGGTATTATTGTACAGTTCACGTGAAAGATTTTAGAAAGTTTCCTATTACCTGCAGAACTTTTTTGACCTCGACACAGACAGTAACCGCTTTGATCATGATTCAGTGCTAGTTTTAAAAATTTAACTAATTTATTATCCGTATAAATATACTTTTTCATAAGACTCGTGGAGAGAGTGCTGCCGAAACTTGCCAACTAGAATAAATGAAAACCTTGGCAAGACGACATTTTCTGATTATTGATTTGAGTAGCTGAATCAACGGAAGGCAAACGGTGAAGTCTATCAGCTTGAGATGGTTGTCTTCCAATTGCTTCATGCTGATCTTTGTTGTTTGCACCTTGCTAATTAGCTTGTGCGTTCATCCGTTCTGTTGAAGCCTACAAGCACTGAAGCAGCTGCATTGATCTGTTGTAAAGTTTAATTTAGCTTGTTTTTTTAAGAACTGCTGTTTCTCTCGTGGAGTCGGACTATTTGTTTGAATTTTTAAAGATAACCCTAGCTAAATTTATGCGACTAAAAAGGAAGTTTTTGCAAGTTTAAAGTTAATGAGAGAAATAAAAAATTTGTGTTAATCTCAAAAGACTCTGGCCTCATGTAACTTCTTGATCATAATTTAACTTCACCTTATTTTATCCATCTGCTTCACTGTTTTCAATTATTGAAAAAAGGTGGGAATAGAAATTTTTAAGCAGATGACGTCTTAAGGAAAAAGAGGTACAAACTACATTGTTGTTGATGGTATAAAAATGTTCAGAAGGCCTTGTTGTATTTTGTTATATTACAGCTTGGTAAATGGGAACTCAGTCGAAAGTCAAACTGATGTTTTCAGATAATTCAGCTTAAGTTGACTTGGAATGTATGGTCTAGGTGAAAGTGGATATTAAAGTACTAAGTGTTTTATTATTATTTTTTTTTTGCTTTTGTATACGGAGAAAGAACACTCATGAATTCATTTTCTCATTCTCAAGAAATTTACCAGATGTCTAATTTTGGCATTTAGGGTCAATTGTTCCTTCTATTTCAAAATTGGAGCATGTCGCCATGGTGACAGATGTTCTCGTCTCCACAACAGGCCAACTTTTAGTCAGGTATGGATGTTAAATTTCTATAAATTTTATATCAGTTTTTTAGTCCATCATCAAATTATGGAAGAAAGACACCAAACTTATTAGAATAATTTGCATGACAGTGCAGTGACTGAATAACAAAATCATTCTTCAAGTTTTATTATCTTTTACCTTCTGCCAATCTTTTTGCTGGTGACTCTATCAAGCTTAACTGGTCAGAACATGGTGATAGATATTTTTGGGTGATTAGATCAAAATTCATGTTCAATCCTAAAATAAGTATAAAATTTTATCAAAAGTTGAAAATAATTTTGATTATCTTACTCAGTGTTTGTAGTTAGACTTTTGGAGCTAAAGATCTAAAAGTGGTTTTCATCATTACAAAAATACAGACAATTTTGCTGGTAAACATGTACCAAAATCCGCAAAGTGCAGCCCAAGTCGCAGATGGAACAAGTAAGTGTCTGATTGTTTAAAATATAGTTATCATAAACTATGTATATATGTTTACAAGTTGAACTCTTAAGTGGTGAAAAATTAACCCAAATATTGGCCTTGAATTGTGCACAAGACAAAGTGTGATACCTGTACCAGTTAGTTTAAATACACCTTTACAAGTTTGGTAAGCAGAAAGAATCAACTAGTGCTAGACCCCTGATAAGCTACAATATAAATTGATTTCTTAAGGGTCTTTTTACTACAAAAAGATGTTTTGTTTTTGAGACGAGAGAAACTTGAGCAGAAAGTTTAATCTTGTTGCTTACTACTGTACATATTTTCTTTTCTTGTCTTTTACTTTTTTCAGGTTTGAAATAGCTCTGGTAGAGAAAATTTCTACCACCTGGCTCAAAACTCTCTGCAGCTGTATGTGTATATAGCCCTAAGACTCTTGCATAATCTCCAGCTATATCACGCTATCCACTAGCACTACTATGAGTGAAACTTAAATGCCGAATGGCAGCCCTTTGTTTTAGATTAGATCACTGAAAAGGTTTTTTCCCTGCCATGTCTGTGATTTCATAGTCAATACCCTTGTGACGGCAATTCTAACTTTGATTTACATGGTAAGAGTTTTCAACATTATGGAAATCTTTTCAAGGAAATTTTAGATGAACGTATAGATTATTCAACTGAGTTGTTCAAAATATCAATTTTTGAACTGCTATTTTAAAATGTTTCAATAGTAAACAGAGATATTCACCCAGAAAAGGAGGTAGAAAAATGCCTGTAGGCCCGGCGAAAATCACTGTTCACTGGCCTAAACCTGAAGCCCTGGTTGTAGCTATCATTTTCAATGTAAGAAACAATGCCATATCAAAACAGCTTTTGAAAAACCTGAGAAACTTAGAGCACTTACCAAATGGGCATGTAATAATTTAGTATTGTAAACATCAGGAATAACAGTGAACATTACTTTGTATTGTTTTACTTATTAATGCAAAAAGCTTCAAGTCGAAGCTTTTATGTCTTGCTATAATGCTGTTTTAATTGATTAATTGCATGCTGCCTTGCTCTACCACTCTTTAAGAGTGCTACTGTTCATGCTGGTTCAGCATTGATAATGAACCCAGACACCAAATTTGAATTTTTTAACATTTATAGGTAGTGCTATCTCAGACGTTGAAGCCCAAGAACATTATGATCGATTTTTTGAGGTAAGCAACAAACAGTGTAGTTACCTTGCAAAATATATTTTTATTAATAATTATTATTATCTCCTGAAGTGGAGGTGACTAATGGCTCAATGAATGTCTTTCGCTAGTCACTAACAGAGTAAAGTATTTTAGTATATTTCTATTTAGGTATTAACCAAACAAGGCACTGTTTTCTTTAGTTAATACTATTTAATCTCATGAATAACATTTAAAGCTTTTTTGTTTTTTTTTTACATACCTTATATAGGCTCTTGCTTGGGGTGTTATGCCCTGTTACCGGGCTGTGTTACTTTTATTGCTCCATAAAATTCATAATTATAAAGTATATTTTTTTTACTGTTTACTAAAAATTTATATCCCTTTCCTTTTACCTTGATAACAGTTCTAGATCTCATTCCAACAAAATATAGTTTTGTTTTAATATTTTTTCTTTATTTATAGGATGTGTTTCTTGAGCTTGAGGAGAAGGTAAGGGCAATACACTAACCCTTTAACCCCTAAGAGTGCCAAATGATTAGCTTGTAAATTCTCATAACTTATGTCCTTAATATTTCTGAGTAGTTTGGGAGAATTTGAAAATTCATCTTCCACATTTTTTGTGAATGATCAAATTTCATATTCTCATATAGCTTGTTTTCTATTGTTAATGTAAGGAGAATTTAGATGTTGACCAATTGAACCCTTGGGGGCTAAGTTTGTTTCCTGATTTGTTTGCCATGGAAAGGAGACAAACTTCATTTGTTCATCACATTGTTTATCATTATATAACAGATAGTCGGTCACTTAAAGGTTCCACACCTTCTTGTAGTACTTAGCCATCTGGCTACAAGTTATAAAATTCTAATAGCCAGCACTCACATTCTGGTAGCATTGGCCACCTAGTAAATAGGTGGGAGGTTTGAACCATGCAGTGCACTAATGTGTAAAAACCAGTTAACAGTAGTGACTTATATTGTCTGTTTATTAATGTGCACTTTTAGTATGGAGAGATTGAGGAGATGAATGTCTGTGACAACCTCGGAGATCATCTGGTAGGAAATGTTTATGTCAAATTTCGCTACGAAGAAGATGCAGAGAAAGCAGCCAAGGATCTTGACAATCGCTGGTATAATGGTATGTGAATTGATCATGTATCATGATTATGGATTTGTAGCAAAGTCAAGTTAACACTCCAGATGCTTTCTCTATAGTTCTGTTAAGTTCTTTGATTGAAATTTACAAAGTTCTAATCTACATTGTTAAAGATTTATACAAATAAAACAATCTGTTTCAGTCTGCTGAAAATCTGTACAATCATAAAATTTAGACATATTAGGAATCCTTCATTCTGTAGTTTACAGAGGAAAGAAAAAAAATGAGATTTTAATTCATAAATTCGTACTGTACTTATCTTTTTCTGGTAGCTTCATGCTGTTTTGAATAGTTGCTTATGAGTGACAAAATTACTGTATTCCTGCCAGTATTGTTAGAAATTGAATTATTATGATTTTGTGTATACCTATATAAGTCAGGTAAAAGCCTGCATCATGAGTTAAGTACTATTTTTTTCGAAAAAGTTCTAAAACCAGTTCAATGTTCTTATCAATACAGGCCAACCCATTTATGCTGAGCTTTCACCTGTAACAGACTTCAGGTAAGAATCTTGAGTTTTAAAATAGGTGATGAGGTAAACATGGTAACATGGTAATGAGAAAATGGGAATTGATCAAAGTATCTGTTCAGGCAGGGATGAATGGCAAATATTCCAAGTATGTTATAATCATGAAGAATCTTGTTTGGGTCCTAGTAAATAATTTATTAACAAAAAATACAAAGTTTGTTGCGCTCAGGGGTAGACAGTGTTAATTGGTCTTGCATTATGTATTTTGAACTGGAAGGTTCTACTGGTTTGTTGCAGACTATCTTTCTTAGGTGTTTCTTCTGTTTTTCCCTTTCAGGGAGGCTTGCTGCCGGCAGTATGAAATGGGGTAGGTGTCTGGTTCATATCACATTTGTCTTACTTTTCATTTTGAGGATTAAGAGTTAAGACACTACCTTCTGTTTAGTAAGTATGTATACTGTGGTCTTTTCTTGTATTTTGGTACCTTGCATTATTGTTCAGTTGTTTTTTTTTCTGTTACCACTATTTGTTACTGATTTTGAATTTCCTTTAATAGTGAATGCACTCGAGGAGGCTTCTGTAACTTCATGCACATGAGGCCAATATCTCGTGACCTGCGGTAAGTAGAAAATGACATTGTTTGCACTTGGATAGTTGCAGTGACAATGATGATGAGAATGATTTTTTTTTATAATAAAAGCAATGATTATAATAATTAAGGTAGTACTAATGATTGTGAAACTATTAACAAGAGCAGTTTCCACCGAGTGAATTGTTAAAGGAAAGTAACTCCTCCTTGTTTTGTTGTGACTCTTGACTTTGTATAAGTTAGTTTGGTGTTTTAAGATGTTTATTTACAAGTATTTTTCTTATTCACCACTACATATGTTGTTTTGGTTATGTAAAAATCCAAAGGTTGCTACCATTGCATGTGTACACAAAGATTGTTTTTTCAGTCCAGTTTTGAATTCATCCATTTATAAATTATTATGAAATATTTAAAGGTGGTACTTTGCATAGTTAATGGTATTAACTAACAGTTCTGAATGAAGTGAATTTTAAGCTTGTTAGTATTTTACCTTACTTTGCTGTACTTCACTCTTTGCAGACGAGAATTGTATGGCAAAAACAGACGCCGAAGGAGGTAGGGCTTAACATACACAATACAACTTCATTACTGTCAACTTTGGCAGTAGCACAATGAGACAATTATTTTAGACAATTGGGTCTTGTTGTTCAAAAGCTGGCTAATTTATATCTTAATCTCAAAAGTTTTGCTTTGCCTTCAAACACTGCTCAGAATTTCAAACAACACAAACATGTTAACCACAAATTTCCAAGCCAAGTCAGTTTATGGATTTTTAGAAACACAAGCATGGATTAAGAAGTTAACCATGTTTGACTGAGGGTTGATCAGTCTTTGAACAACCAGCCATTAATATTTTTGAGAGTTTTCTGCTGGTTAATTTGTTACATGCATAGCTGCCCTATTATCTTAGTTGCATGATCTGTTATTAACACTACAGGTTGCTTTTGGATGTAAATATACATCATTTATTTAACTAACTAAATTGTTCTTATGCGCACTGTGCACTGCCTTAATTCTTTAATGGTTATTTTAACAGGCTCAGCTTGAAATCTGCTGTGATGATGCCGTTCTTCAGAAAGTCCCTGTATTTAGCACTTCTCTTTTATTCTTGTAAAGTAAAAGAAAGTTTGCAGCACCATTTTAAAACTCGTAAAAACGTTTTGAAAGTGACGCTTAGGTTTAGTAGTGCTTGTTTTGCTTGGCCTGAGTTGATGTTGTGGCTTTCATCGTGAACCTTCACCCGTTGTTTCATTGTATGTTTGGCTGAATGGCTGAACTAGACTCTTCAGTTGTATCATTAGTAAGAAGCAATGAACCTGTAAGCATTTGGCTTGTTTGTACCTAACTTAATACTGCATTATAAAACTAAGTTAACATAAAGTTATATCTTCACAGATTTGCCTTTTTTCATTTTGTCACTTCATTGAAATCTCCCATCGCGTTACTCTTGTTAATTCTCAAGAAACAAAAAGCAGCCATCCTTATAACATCAATACTTTATAAATCATCTGGTAAAGATTTAATGCTGATGCTCGTTTTGTTTGTTCTTAGAGGTCTTTATTCATTAATGGTTTGACTGATGAGAAATCAACATGCTTCTCTTAAAAGGACTTTGAAGTTAAGCCAGGGTACTATATCTGTACCCCATGTTCTGCTGTATAGGCTCTTGAGTTAAGCCAGGGTACTATACTTGTACCCCATGTTCTGCTGTATAGGCTCTTGAGTTAAGCCAGGGTACTATACCTGTACCCCATGTTCTGCTGTATAGGCTCTTGAGTTAAGCCAGGGTACTATACCTGTACCCCATGTTCTGCTGTATGTTTCAACCCATTTATATACTATTTTGATCCTGTCTCAACAGGCCAGGTGGCAAGTCAGGAGCTGCAGGAGGCAATAATTACACGTACATATAACAAGTCTTTCCGGGGTATTCCCTTGTCACCAGGCTTTCACCAAACTAGATTGTTTTGTAGACTAAAGTCCAGTTGGAGTTTTGAGACACGAAAATAACACAGCACATCGTCATTTTGTTGCTGTGAGCTTTCCAAATGGCTAGAAAGAGTTTTGTATTTTTGACTTTGAATTTGTTTAACTCGGAAGCGGAAGCCTGGTGTGTGAAGTGGAAATACTCTTGGATTTGACTCATTTGACTTTGATAAAAACTTGACGTTTTATTCATATTCAGGTAATTTTCTTTTCCGTCCCAGGCGCTCTCCTCCACGTGCTCGCTCCAGGTCCCCGCCGTACCGCCGCAGTTCCATGTCTCCACCTCCACAGCGCCGTGGCCGTCGCCGATCTCGTTCAAGATCCCCACCTCGACGAAAACGCTCTCCATCTCCTGACCGTTACTAGGATGTACTTCCCGAGAACCTGTGCACCAGCCTGTGATAGCATCTCTTCGTTCGCGACTTTGCCCTTCCTATAGCGTAGTTTTTTTCTAAGTTCTTTAACAAACAAGTCACCTTTGGACTCTCATTGAAGCCTGATCAGGGTACAGACTCGTTACTGTGTACATCGACAACACTGCAAACCTTTTATTCCAAACTATGCCAAATTTTTCCGAATTCAAGGGAAAAACTACTGGCTTAATCTTTGACCAGTTGAAGTTAAACTTGTTTCAAAGGCGTATCGTAATATCTTAATAAATATAATAATGTGTTGTTCTAAAGAAGCTTTTTTATTATCGAGAACTGTAGAGTGCAGTGAGGTTAGGCCTGGGCTGTATATGAAAGCTTTTGTTTGCTGTTGTTTGTTCGTAAATAAACAAGTTATGAGTAAGTTTGCTGACTCTTTGTTAAAGGATAATGATCAAAAGATCGTTGGTGGGTTCGAAATTTTGTTTATGATGACAACAATGGGCTCATAACCACCTATAACCCAAATTCTGTGTAAAACAAAATAAACAAGGAAAATGTCTGTCTGACCCTTGGGGAAAAAAAGCTGCGACGTTTCTCCTCCACCAGATCTTGTCGTTTGCCATAGCTTGCGCCTGCGCTCATGTCAATGTGAGTTCCTTCAGTTCCATCTCGACAGTCTTTCTCTTTCTTGGCCTAGGCCATCTCAAGATCTGGTCTTGCGTCATTGGTGGAACATGATCTTGCCATCTGAGCCGGCGCCCCTTAATACAACTAATTTTCTGGTACAGGTGGTCGTTGGAGATTTTCCTCCAGCATTCCGCCCCATAGAGTAACAAGTTTAACGCTGTAAACACGGACCTTAGTCTCAATATTATATTGTTTAGTAGTCTGGCGCGTAAAGGCTTCATCTAGGGGAGAGACCAAGAATCCAAGTAACAATCGGGCGCGCGAACAATCGTGCCGCACGCGCGATCGATAGTTGGGTCCCGTCCACTCTAACCCGGGTATATTTGAAAACGCATCAATTATTCTTCGGATACGCCTTCCTTCCACACTAATACGCACATATCCGGATAAGTTCATCCACGAAAACGGATAAATTTGATTTTGAGTAGGCTTTCCAGAGTGGATAAATTTGAATACGCCGGCTAAGCGTGTTAGACAGAAACCATGAATAATATTGTTCGCACAGTTCTTTAGACTCAGTCAACGTTTTTCATCGATTTGGATGTCACGTTCAACAACAATTCAACTTCATCATCACACCATGAATAGTAGTCGATTTTACTTTTTTTTGGCCTTTTTTGGCCACAGCCAATATAAAACAACGTTCAACGGGTGGCGAGAGACAAAATTATCGTGGAATCAAGTGTAATTTTATTAATTATCCGGCAAAGATCGTTTTAGCGTCGACGCGAAACAATTCATCCGGCTTCTAGATACTTTTAGTGTGGACGCAAAATATTTTATTCGTTTTCGCACCTATTTATCCGTTTTCTAATTTACCAGGGTTAGTGTGTAGGGGGCTTAGTCTCTCCCCTAATTTAAAAATAGCTAACGCAGGCTTCCAAAATCGTTCTCGATTTTACTAAATACGCCCTGGGTTTATTGACCTTCGGCTAACCTTTCAAGTATATGCACTACTTTACTGATAACTCTTCTAGGTATATGTGAACAAGTTCCGTTACTGGTAATATATTTTTCCAAATTGATTTTACAGTTCAAAAGTTTGAAAAATGGCTATGGGCCGGGCTGCCCTATTTTCTTTGCATTCATACTGAGGTCGACTGATTTCTCAGAAATTAAAGTTTGCAGCTGTTGAAAAAGGATGGCAAAATATATACGAGGGTTTCTGAACTGACCGGTTCCTTACAAACTGGATTCCGCTAGGCTCTTCAGGATTGCCAAAGAAGGGTGATCTAAGCAACTGCGATATATATTTACGTGTGGGAGGGGCTATATATTTAGTCTGTACCAAGCGCCGATATGTGCTGCAAGCACTCATGCATCATCAGCATTATTTCAGAGAGGTGCATGCGTATTTAGAAAACTGAGCCACCAAATCTTTGCTCTACGTACACAACATCGAACAATCGTTAGAACGGTACACACCACTTTTCATTTATAAACTTTATTGAATTTCAAAAAGAATTCGACAGCTTACATCGTGAAATCGAGTGAAAGGCTATGCAAGATCCTTCGAACATACGGTACGTATGCCACCAAAGATCATCAATGTTTCAAAACTTTATATCAGTATGTTTTACTGACAAATACGAGTCATCTTTGCATGAAATGCTAAATTACGAAAACTATTCTAAATTACCTAGATATTTTGTAAAAAACTTTTAAGTTTTAACTTTAAGTTTAACGTTTAAAAAGGTTTAGTGCATCGGTCGGAGAGTATGAACATGATGTGGCGCAAGAAAAAAACAGTTCTAAAAGTTGAAAATTGTAATCATTTCCCGGTGCCAATCCGTTGAATTGAAGTGCTGACGCTCTGGGGCCCTTCAAATAGGGAAATTTTTCAAAAAGATCGACTACGTTTTTTTAGCAAGTAATTACCTAGTTTGTCTAGCTGTATTGTACAGTTTATATCTATATTTGATTCTGTCATCAGTTCAGGTATGCGTTTAGATCGATCTGATTAGTGCCGTGAACAGAAAAATCCGCCTAAAATTTTTCTTATACGACCAACATATATTTTGTCCTCTTTGATCTCGTAACTAGTACTCATTTCAATCTTTAAAATCTGAACTCAAAAAGTGCAAGAGTGCGTACTTTGTAACTATATTATAGAATATGTGAAAGGCTTTGCAAGTACAAGAATGAATAAATCTGATGCCTGTTTTGTTGTTCACTCGTGTCGCCGAGTAGTGGCCGGCCGGGTTGGGTGTCCAGCTCCGTGAATAGTCGGTAGGGACTTCGTAACTAGTATTTATTTCAATCTTTAAAAACTTGAACTCAAAAAGTGCAAGAGATTTATGTTAGAATATGTGAAAGACTTTGCAAATACAAGAATGAATAAATCTGCTGCCTGTTTTATTGTTCACTCGTGTCGCCGAGTAGTGGCCGGCCGGGTTGGGTGTCCAGCTCCGTGAATAGTCAGTGGGGACTTCAGGCAACGACGGACGGCAACATCGACGACGACGGCTGACAGACTGAACTTACTTCTTGTTTACCGTTTTCGATCACGTATGGCTGAGTTTTCTTTCTCTTTTGCCCGAGTTGCGCTTTTCGAACAGAAAAATATTGAATTCTTCTTTTTGAAGATTAAAGAAGATTGAGAAAGTCTTAATCGTAAGAACTCCAAAACTAAGCAGTTCACGTTTTAATTTTGAGGACAGTTAACCAGCGCGGTGCCAGTGTGCAGTTAATGTGATCAGCATTGTTCTCTACCGTCATCGTCGGCGTTGTCCAAGCTCCCTTGTCGCAACTGTGCTTTCACCTAGTTTATCATGTGAAAACAAAATCAGGTGGATGAAAACAATTTTCAATGTAAGGGCAACTTTTTTACTCAATATGGTCTGAATTATTCAACTTCAACGCTAACCAGGTAGCACTTTTGGTATTGAAGTCTTTTACTATCTTTAAACAAACCGAGATAGTTTTTCTTGGAAACAGTATAAACTCAAGTTTAAAAACTCTTAAAAACGGAGTCTCTTAAATCAATTGAACATGCAAAGGAATTCATGCAACCACAAATGCAAACGGCTTGCATTAACTTTAAATTTACCAACTCTAAACTAATGTTAAACACCATAAATTCTTTCACGTATGCTGCAACAACTTCCACGACCACCTCGCCATGTGGGTAGTCGATCGATAGTGTGTATATACTATTACAGTTGCCAAACTATGTACATAAATACATCTTTTGCCAAGATCTTTATAGCAGGATCTTGATGATGCGGCAAAAACGACTGTATTAGAAAGAGGAACAAGAAAATGGCGGTTGTCTGTGCAACTGAAGCTTCAGGGAAATAATCTAGTTTTTGTTTTAGTCCAGACACGCCTAGGCGTTTGAAGCTTATTTTTGGTGCTTTGCCGCACTTCTCTTTGGTACAATTTTTCTTATTATTTGAAATGAGTCACCGTCTTTGACTTTGTAGCGGTGTAAAAATGTCTTAGAGACGTGACTCTTCAGTTCCTCTGCTCCAAACACCTCCATTGCCTCAAAGTCTTGGTAAAACACGCGAAACCCCGACGGAGGAACACCCACCACGTCAACGAGAGACTTTTTAAAGTCAAGAACAGTTTGAGTCAAGCTAATTTCTCTTTTGAAGGGCGGCAAGTCTTCATACTGTATTTCAACCACAGCGGTTTTCTTAGGAGCAAGGTTCACATCAGCAAGCCTATCGAGAACGCCATGAACTCCAACAAGGTCTGTGAACCGCTTTGGCGGGTTTTCACTCTCCATAAACCGGCGAATAAACGAGCGCTCCGCGCTCTCCCTTTCTTTAGATGTTATCTTTGAGTTGTTAAGCATTTCTATATTTGGTAGGTTTGCAACCAGCAGCGAGCGGCCTTGTTTCTCAGAATAACCGTGCAGTAATGGAATTCCCAACAGACGGACATCCTTGAGGCTAGGGAAAGAGTTCAGTGCTTCGATATCACTCCAACTGTGTAGCATAGTCCTTGTGAGGACCAGCGACCGCAAGTTAGGAAAAGCGCAGCCCGAGTTTGAAGGTGAAGCTGTAACATTCTCTAGCAAGCTTTCCGCCATTATCAGCTCTTCCAGCAAAGGGAAGGCTTCTCCAAGCTTGTTGAGCTCGCTCCAGTCACAGATTGTACAGTTGTTCAAGTACAGTCGCTTTATTGACGGGAACTGTTTCTTTGGAGACGGAACGTACTTGTATCCATTGAGACTTAGAAAGAGCTCCTCCAGGCTGAAGGTGAACGAAAAACGAAATGTCAAATTTCGTAAAGTAAAAAAACAAAAAGTCACAAAATAATTAAAACACTTAAAGGAAAACATCCCCGGTTCTCAGTTAGTCAGTTAGAGTTAGTCACTAGTCAGTTAGAAAAAATACAGAAAAAAATACTTAACAATAACAAATGTGAAGTCAAAAAACCCCATAAGACCTAGTCACGTTGTCTACGCATATATAGCCGCTTAGTTTTGTGTAATAACTAACAACCGCTGAAATGACCGGGTTGGTACTGCAGGTGAATAGTGTCGGCACGGAGGCTAAAAAGAACGAGATCTGGAACTTCCCAGTAAAAGAAACCAACAGAAAATGAGGTTAATAAAATATTCATTATATAACATATATACATTCGAGTTGGGCCTAATTCTACCCCTGGAACAGGTAGAATAAAAGTTTTGCTGATCTACAGCATTTAACAAAGAACCCCATAAACGAGAAGAAATCTCTAACGTTGATGGGACTCGAACCCACGACCTATGAAACAGATCTATTGCTCTACCAACTGAGCTACGGGGCCAGCTGGGAGTTTGGTCGTGGGATTTTAAGGACACTACAGCCCGGCAGTATATGTAGTAAGTATCTATGGTTATTTATTGGATGCCGTTTTTTTAGAATTTAGCTAGAATTTTTTCAAAAAAGAAAGTATAATTATAGACCGTTAAAAAAGAAAAAGGGTTTGTAATTCCTGAAGGGGTTGGAAGATGACACTCCCTCTCGGTAGCCAATCAGGTTGCTGGGTTCTGTCTGCCATATAATAAACAGACTAAACTCTGTATCAATCTATCAATCATCAAAACAGCCTACCCAGGGAAGCAGTCCAAAAGTGAGAAAACGTTCTCAAGTGAAACATTTGTGTTGTTTAATGCCAGTTTCCTCAGAGTGGCACAGCATTCAAGGGGAAACTCTTCCAATAGAGCAGTGACATCAGCTTCCTGACTCAGTCTGTTACAGCTACAGTTTAGAAACTGTAACCTTGGCAACTGAGACATTATTGCGAACAACTGCAACAACAAAAAGTTATGCAGGAGTTTAAGCAAAATCGTAAAAAACATGAAGGTCAAAGTATCAATTAGCACCACAAGACAGTTTCCATAATTTTGCATGAAGGCGTCAATAACTATACTAATTGCTAAAAAACACAGATTAAGCTACATAAATAATGAAAGGAAAAATGGACTGTACTGCACAGTGCTAGCCATGCATGTATGGGAATGGTTTATGGCAACAGGGTATAGTTAGAGGTTAAAACATAAAGACAATACAGGGGATGGGTTTTGGAAACTTGTCTAAAAGCTCCAGCTCTGAAAGCTATAACAATGCACGATAGTTGCTATCCAGGAGGAAAGAAGGATGGGGAGGAGGGAAGGCCTGGGGCTGGGGTTCAGGGCCCAAAGAGAGAGAGGGGGAAGGTAAGGGGCGGGGCTACTCCCTTACATGATTTATAGAGGTATACATGCAAGATCCAGGGGAGATAACTTTTGTACAGTTTTGTTCTGACACAGCAGGGTTTTCATTTCAGGCCAGATGCAACATGCATCCGGTTGTTTGACACCCAAAATCTGATAGTTTGCACACAAAAAACATAATTTTTAAATATGGAAATCTTTGACTGCGATGATGCAGGCTCTGACATGAAGTTAAGAGAGCAGCTCTCAAGAGATATGAGACTTGTCACTGTTTCTGATTGAAGTCTGCTTTAGAATTAACCAAAAAGCAGTTAACAGCTGCAAACTGATGATTATAATTGCCAAATCAGTGAAGTATTTCTTTTTTGTTAGCATTTTTCAGTTCCTCAAACAAACTTCCTGGTTAACCGATTCTGGCCCAGGGAATGTAGAACACTGCATTTTAGAGAGTCCATTTTAACCAGTACTACATACAGTACTTTAAAATGCTATTGCAAATGTTAACCCTGACTTATATTTATTTAGTGCCTTGGTTCTAGATCTGCTACACTGGTCTATGGCTGGATATGAATCTTGGTTCATAGGTTTTGGTGTCTGCTCAAGCTAGAGTGGAGAAAGAAACTTACATTGCAAGACTAAAAACAAATTGATCAGTGTCTAATAAATGATCTTGTTTACTAATCCCCAGCTGCACCCCCACCTCCCCCCCCCTCCAAGATTTTATCTATCTTCAACTAATTAATGTGCAGTATGAAGAACATGGTGGTTACAAAACATACCTCTCTCCAGTCTGTCAAAAAATTCTTGGACAGATCAAGCTCTTCGAGGTTAGGACAAACACCACATATTTCCCCAGGCTTGCCAGCACTGGCAATGTTGCAGTCATCGAGTGGCAGCACTTTCCTTCTCCTAAACTGACTTGGTTGGTGATCTCCTATACAGTGTATCTGAATCTGTTAGAGAATGACTTTTAAATTCTGAGCTGGTCATTACTTTTTATCATGCTGTTACAATTCTATTAAAATTTTGAAGTCAACTAGTTTATATCTAATGGGTTCCTGGTATGGAGAGGTACACTAGCTACCTATATTGGGGTGCTAGGTTATGAACGTTTTTTTAAGGGGTTAAAATGGTCAGTTTTGTATTAATTTTCTTCTAAAGGGGTTGTTAAAGGACAACCGGTGTTAAACTCCTGTTATGAATATGCTATTAATTACTTGCATGCCTTTATTCACTGCATATCACAATCAGTGCAACAAGGGGTAGGGGGGGGACTTAGTGTATTTATTTTGTCAATTTTAATTTGGTACTTTTTAGGGTAGTTTTCAAAACGAGAAGTAATTTTTAGGATGGATGGATGTTTTGGGGACTCCTCTGATGGTGACCCTTACTCTTTCAACCCCCTTGATTGGCTGTGGATTATTAAAAAAATATTCACCCCCCTCCCCCATGGATGATAATTAAAAGTGGCAGATTCTTTTGAGAGCATTTGAATTTTGATCCCCCTGGAGTTCCAAGCTAGGTCTAAAGCCCTTATACACAGTGTTAAATACTGCAGTATTAAAACAGTGTAACATTACCTGCCCTTTCTTGGAGTTTATTTGAAGTTTGTACACCAAAGAAAGTCAAATTTGTTTGAAACTGACTCTCGTCATATTTTGCTAGCAAAGCTTCTACTAAAGTGACTCCATTATGTTCATTTGAGCTTTGTACACTGTCCTCATGAAGTTGGGGCTCTTTCTGTTTGCTCATGATGTTTCTATCAGCCAATCAGAAACCAGGTAATCAACAACAAATATATCAAATCATGAAATTAAAAAATAAAGAAAAGGCCCTTATTAATACTAGTTGGCAGAGCAGTGGCCAAGCCGTTACAGTACTTAGTATGTTCGACTCCTAATCCTAGGGTCATGAGTAAATCGGCCCAGGTCAGACCACCTGTGTGTTGTGGCATTTAACAAAACAGCTTTACCGGACTTTTCCAGTCGACTCATGCAGCTGTATAAATTAATGATCACCAGTTCTGCTGGAAGATTAGTGTCCTGTCAAGGGGGAGTCAAAGACTCTCATCTGCTTAACACTACAGGAACCGAAGATAAGGAAAGGCCCCATGAGCCACTTGGCCCATGAAAGGATTTAGCTAGCTTTTAGCTTAGTTGTTTCTGATTTTATGACAATATAAATATTTATCACATTAACACACAATATAAAAGAACAGTAATATGGCAGAGACAAGAAAAACGGAGAAAAACGTCTGATCACAAGTTTTTTTTGTAAACCAAGTTACAGCACCAGTCTTGTTTTCTGAAATAGTATAGCATGTACCAATATTTGAATGTCAACATTTAAATGACAAAATGTTACTGTTAAAAACTGAACTATACTGACAATTAATAAAATGTTCCTCGAACAAAATATATCCAAATTTAATTACACAAAACAAACATATCTTTAGTTATTGACCCTAAACCAATAAGCCAAATTATCGAGCATAAACAAGTTACATTGCTCATGTTTTGAATTTTCGTGACCAGAAATATCGGACCATACATTGACCACGCGCTCTGGAGATCAAAAACAAAACACTGAGTCAGTGATTTTTAACTTACTTAATTTCGTTCCGAATACAGCGCCTTTCTACTGAACCATCAGCAGCAAAGATTCTTCAAACGTTATTAGTAACTAGCAAAACTCCACGACCTCTCCATCTAGAAAGATACAAATCCTGGATAAAGTATATTTATATTCAAAGTTGTTTTAGCGTGCGGAGGCTCAAAATGGTTGAGTAAGTTTTCTTTCTTGCTTTCATTTGTCTCACAAAATTACCACAGATTTATGTTAAGTTCTTACCTCGGTTGTAGCCCTTAGTCACAGTAGTAGTTGTGGAGTCAAAGATAGGAAAACAACTTGGAGAAAGACTGAGAAGAAAAACTGGCAAGGTGCTAACAAAGCCACATCACAAGAGAATTACGATTCAAAACATTGTTTTTGCCAGAAATAGAACATTACAATAAAAACAGAGCATTGTGAAAAGACTGGGAGCGAAACGTCCTACAACCGCTGACCGATCTTGTTCCGGAAGTGGTGAAAAACGCACCGGTCGCACCGGTGTAAACTGATTTGTGTAAATGAGAGGGAAATAGTTGAAATTGTAGTTCCCAATGGGTTCGTGGCTGTTCGCCAGAGCCGTGTATTACCCAACACTTCTGTACAATGTGTTGATGGAAGGACCTTCAAGGAGATGGTATGACCGAATAGATTCTTGTGTTATACTAGGAGCACTGCCCTTCAAGAGTCAAACGAAACTAGTGAGTGTGAACTATAAGAACTTCAAGTTTGTCATTTATACAATTACTCTTTATCAAATACTAGCAAAACACCTTTGAGTCCTAATAGTATTTTCGGTTCAGTTTAGGCTAGCCGTATTCTTCGATTGATAATTTTATACATGTTGCGATGCAGCAACTATATCACTGTCTGCATTACTGAAAAAAATCATAACTTCAATTTAAAATTTTGTTACAAACTGGCAATAGGACTTTGAGTCGTCATTTTGTTATCATTCTCGTATTAATCAAACTGCTTGCTCATCCAACTTTGTTTGATAATTATACAAAAATTGACCAAATTAGACCCAACTCAGACCTATTACATAGCAAATCAAATTTCTAAGGCCAATAACCGAATAATCCTGCATGGTGATTGGCTTAAAATCGTTCCAATTCAGGACCAGGGAGTTGATAAACAAATTCACTGGTTTCTCGCTAATGTGAGGACAGAAATATAAATCGTTTGTTGTTCTGAATTACTGACCTAAAACTGAAGCTTCTTAATAAATGTCTTTAGTTATTAGTTATTAACCATGCTCGCTTGGTCTTTCCGTGAAAGTGTTTACCCTTGCTCTTTCACCCACTTAACTATATTAAGGAGATAGTTTCCCATTAGCTTATTTTTTATTTTTATATTGGTTTCAAGAAACTTTAAGGTTTTAATCACTCATATATGTAATACACATGTTCATTCACTGGATAAAATTCAGTTCGTGTTTTTCTTTGAAGTTGGTTGAAGAAGAAAATGTAAGAGGAGTTGTGACGCTGAATGAACCTTATGAGACAAAGTATTTCTGTAATTCTAGAGAGGTAAGAATAGATTTTATCCCTTAAAAAACATTCTTTTATTTCATCATCATCATCATCATGATTCTTTTATTTATATTATACAAATATAGATGATAGTGTGTGTGCTGTTCAGTGATAGAAACATACATGAGTTTTTTAGTTTATAGAACAAGTGCTATGAGAAAAACAAAATCTGGAAACAATTGCTGGGTTTCACCTGACATCATGACGGTCATGTTGGTGCTCTTGAACAAAAGAATTTTGGTCATTTCTTTTGTTTGGAGCACCAACATGGCTGCTTCTTCTTTTGCTTTTGGTGTCTCTAGGGAATGGTTGCAACCCAAGAATAGCAGTCATTCTTGTGTACACAGCTATAGACACAGAAGTGTTATAAACTTGTACAGTACAGATTACATGTTTAAAATGTATATGGCTACTAAAAATTGTATCTAGTCAACTAAATTTTTCATTTTGTAGCCAGCTGGTTACTTGAAAAAGAAGTTAGTTGGAAACCCTGTTTACAAACACAATCTTAAAATGTCGTATTTGGTGCTTTTAAAAGGTTATAATTTATGATATGATAAAACTGATATGGTGATCTAAACAACCTTTTGTTCAATAGGAGTGGAATAAATGGGGAGTTGAACAACTTTGCTTGGAGACAGTTGACTTCAACAATGCTCCATCTCATGATATGTTGAACAAAGGAATAGAGTTTATTGACAACATGCAGAAAGAAGGAAACTCGGTATATGTACACTGCAAAGCAGGTAGAGGAAGAAGTGCAACCCTGGTGGCTTGTTATCTAATGAAGGTACCAAGATCTCTATTTTTAACATTTTTTCACATTCTGATATGTAATGATTGTTTACTAGGGGGTTAAAGCAGTTAAAGTGATGGTTTACAGCAAAAGACAATTTTTAAACTTCAGGGGCTACTTTGAAGATTCTTGCTAAAAGTCATACATGCAGTCAAAAAATACTGTCAGTACTTTTAAGCACTGACCCCTGAAATTAAAACACTTTTTGATAACCTAATTTTAACCGTGTTAGAGAGGATGTGTTCAGAAATAATAATAATTATGATAATACTAATGCTAATACTAATAATAACGATAATAATAAAAATAATAATATTAATGATAATAACAATAATAGATAAAAATGAATAGACACTTGGGTAGAAAAGGTTGGATCCTTAGTCTACCACGGGTAAATGGACAACCTTGCCTGCCGGAGTCTGGGGTAGCACCTTTGGCAAGTGCTAGCAACCCCTTAGCCATACTGCCAGGGTTATGGCAATAGGGTGGGCGGAGCTCTCTAAGCATTAGATGGCAATCCACATAGTGATGGTGTGGCAAAAAAAAGTACTATTTGATGGGAAATTAAAAACACACTCCGTTTAATTTGATGAACACTGATGATAGTGAGTAGTAATGTAAATGAAGATAACGACGTGATTGAGACCGGAGATCAGTGATGGTGTGCACAGGCAGGCACCACTCAGTCGACAACAAAAGACTGGCTGCATAATGTGAAATAATGCATTGTACCGAGTTGTAATGGAGTGCTACTATGAGAATAACCTAGGAACTAGAGGATACTGGAGGAGAACGCTGAACAGCTGGCAGAATGTTTAGAGTGTCTGAACAAAACGTAGCAGACCAAACAAGGGCACTTAGAAACAACAACTGGCTCTCCACTGTTAGGCTGGAGGAGATTAAGCGTGGAGTGAGTAGTGAGACAGGTGATGACAGTGTCGAAAACAAAGAGAGAGAACCAGCCTCTAGAGATCAATGTGAGCAGAGATAAAAAAAACTGCTAACTATCAAGCAGAGAGGAATGGCACTGACCATGAAGTTCACCAATACCGGGTCCTGAATAATGAAAGTCTTTCAGAGAGGCAGAGAGATATCCTCAACGATATTAAACTGGTTCTCGAAGAGGCAGAAGAAGCTTTACCAGGAATTGGATGGTAACGTTAGAGAGTGATATAATACCTGATCCCTAAGAGTTGTAATTTTTGGAGCAACATCTGGGATAACCCAACCGAGCACAATCGAGAGGCAGAATGGTTAGAACAGAAAGGGTGCCGAAAGCGCTCGAGAGGTATGAAAGACCAACTAATCATCGATAAATTGGAGCTGGGGAATTGCAAGAAGGAAACCAAATCTATCGGTGGCATGGATTGATTATAGGAAGGCCTACGTGATGGTGCTGTATTCTTGGATACTGGAAACACTGCAGCCAATAGGTATCGCTCCTAATATTCAGAGATTAGTTCGGGAACGGGAAGGCATGGAGAACAGGAAAACGACGCTGACGTCAACAGGTGCAGATCCAGATGAAGTCAGAATTCGTCGAGGTATTTTCCAGGGTGATAGCTTGTCACCTCCATTGTTTGTTATGTGTCAGATATCGCTGTTGGTTAATCCTGTGAAGAACAAAATGACGATGCTTAGGAACGTCTCCGAATCTATCAACTATCTACTATACATGGACAATTTGAAGCTATACTGAAAGGAGTCCGACAGATTGGAAGGGTGGAAGAACAAGCCCCTGCATGGCCAATTCCTTCGCCAAACACATGATGTTAGAGGTGAGGCATCTTAGGGTTGGTTGAACGAAGGAGAGCACTATATCCCAATGGGTGAAACCAGAATCGCTGAATCGGTGTTTTGAGCCAGCGGTTCTGTTCAATAATGACCGAAGACTAGTAACTAGTTTGATTAACCATTCACAAGTCCCTGTTTAGGGAATCTGTGCCAGACAAGTGCGTTATTTTTGTGAACACCGAATTTCTGGTCTCAGCCATTGGGATATAGTACTCCTATATACTCGATACCAATGGTTGAAACCAGAAACTCGCCTACAGTCGTTTCGCCTCGCCGTTTTCGCTGAAACGCCCATGTAACAACAGCGGCAGAAGTAGGCTAGTTAGTTTGCCTGCTTTTTCACTAAAAATTTAAGTTTTTTTCTTTATCTTTTGGTATATGTGTTTTTTTCACTAAAACTGGCAAAGATTGAACATAAACAACGACACGATAACGTGGCCAGGATTCACTGGATCCTTGCGAAACTGCCCAGATTGATGTTGCTGGCAAGTGGTATGACCATAAAACGGAAGGTGTCATGGAAAAAGACGGAACTAAACTCCTCTGGGACTTCAACATCCGGACGGATTAGGAAATTCAAGCGCGAAGGCCAGATCTAGTAGTTGTAAAAAGGAGACACAACCAGTGCTTTATCATTGATATTGCAGTGCCTAATGAGGAACAGCAAGGATCCTAAGGAAAGTACTTGAAGCCTATGAGACATACCTTGTCTTTGACAGAAACTTATTCCCAGCATCCATCTTACTTCAAACATTTAATTTAAATAATAATAATAAAAACAATAAAAATAATAATAATGATAATAATAATAATGATGATAATAATAACGTGGCAGGTTTATCCACTGGCAACTTCGTGGTAAATGTGAGTTGGAAAGAGCTAACCAACTGTTGTGAATAGAAACCGGAGGGAGAGGTAAAAAATGAAAATTTCAAGAAACTGTGGGATTTCACAGTCCAGTGTGATCGGAAAAATTGAGGCAAGACCAGACATTCACTGCGTTGATAAGGAGAGAGAGGTTGTCATAGTTGATGTTGCCATCTTAGGTTATGACAGGGTGAAAAACAAAGAGCTAGAGTAGCTAGAGAAATACCAACTATTAGCAGATGAAATTGCAAAAGTCTGACGCATATGAAAGTCATTGTAGCGCCACTTGGTATAGGGGCACTTAGAACCATATCAGTCAGTTTAAGGAGTACATGAAGCGAATCGGCGTGAACGTGAGATGGGAAGTTATCCAGAAAACAGCATTGTTGGGTACAGCAAAGATACTAAGAAAAGTACTGTGTAAGAAAAAAAAAGCAAAGAGAAATCTGGGGACCCGTGGTGACTTGTTGTGACCTGCTCCCTAGGACCGTAAACCAGGCCGAACACCTTTTCTAGCCTGAGCCTACAAGGAATGTTACTTCTAAGTTATTTTAAGAAGAAAAACGTTCCTGATTTTTATGTAGTTTATTGCTGCCAAAAGTCACCAAAATTAAGTACTTTAGATTATGTGGTGAAATAGACTTATGTCATTTTAGCATTAAAACTCTTACAACTCTACTGTGCAGAATAGATCTAGATTTCTCAGGTTTTAACTGACTATCTATTTTTGTTGTTATTTTCACAGAACAAAGGATTTAATCCCGAGGAAGCCTTCTTGTTCATCAAGGCCAGGCGGCCGCATATTAGACTGGGCTCTCGGCAGTGGAATGCAATTCACCAATATCATTGTAAACTGTCAGCTGCATGACTGTAAAAAGGATTTAACCCGAGGACGCTTTCTTATTCGTCAATGTATTAATGAATGACAGCTTCTGCTGGAAACTAGCTTGTGAGTGATTAGTGTTAAATCAAGACTCTGATCCACTCAGCACTACGGAAAATGGCGATAAGCACCTGAGCTTGATGGGCCCTTTAGGTTCAAGAAAGGGTTTTGCTTGGTTCAGCTTTAGTTAGCTTGTTGATTGATGAAAGTAAGGAGCTAGTTACTCGCTAAGTTTGTGCTCCTTACTCAGGTTTTTGATCAAATTAGTATATAGCAGCATGGCTGCGCGCGATTTGATTGGTTTAGAAATAGTAGCTGTGAGACAATATTTGCCTCCGAAATAGTAGAAAATGACACCCAAACAAAATGGCGGACGGAAAATGTCGCTTCGCGTCCGTTTGGGATCACGATACTGAAAAAAACACGGGAAGTTCAAAACAGCCTAAAGAATTTCACTCTTTTACGCCATTTACGACATTTTGTAGTTGACAAACTGTCAAAACACGTTTGTTACATGTGTTAGGCTGCTCACGCGTGAGTCTCGCCACGCTAAGTGATTCAAGTAGTAAAAGTGTTTTTTTGACTAAAAAATCTTTCGTTGTCTTGAAAGGAACAGTTGCCTCGCTGGTATATACTAAAACTTTTAATCTATTTCAATTTTGTTGGATAAGGGCTTAGTGAATATCCACCTCAGTTGAAATAGAATAAGTGTTAAAAACCAGTTTGTAACTGCTACAGCAACATTTATTTCACATCAAAGTCGTCAGATTTTATAATTGTTTTTGTTGTATTTTTTGTATATATTCAATAGTTTTTGTATGATACAATAAAATTTATTTATCAACATTTTATGGACTCAGTAAAGTACTTTCTAGTTATCATCATAGTAGTACAGTGCATATAGATATCCTCAGTGGCTGCGTCCCCTTAATGATGATCGTTGGTTATTTTTTGCAGAAAAGAGAGCAGAAAATTTATTCATTTATTTTGAAATCATGGCCTCCTGCCAGTAGCTTTGGGTCTCAGTTCATTCAAGACTGGAGTGAGTAGTCTCCTCCCACTTTCCCTGCACACAGCTCGCAGGGCGCTGTTTGACAGGTAGCAGAAATTGATTGGTGGCGGCCTGGTCCGTGTCCTTGGCTCGTACTGAAACAGAGGAAAGGGTAAAGTTATCCGATGATCGGATCTTGAAAGGAAAAGGATATAACGTAGTTGGTACTTTGAATCAAGTATGATGCCGCAACTTAAAGCTTGTTTTGTTTTTGACCTTTTTGACTCTAGAAGTCACGGGAGAACAGCCAATAGGGATTGAGTTTCCCTTCGACGCCTACCACCTGGAACCTATGGTTTAACGTCCTTATCCGGGAAGACGCCAAGGTCTAACCGTTTGCAGATGAATTTCAGTTCTTAGTGAAAGGCAACACTTTCTCCTCGTTTGTTTTTAGGCCCTGAGTAAAAGTCCGACTGGCCTCTTGCTCTACAGACTGGCGCTTTACCAACTGGGCTAACCAGGCAGCGGCTTTTTTCCATCGCAACTGCATGGCTGCCCAGACAAAAGATTTGACATATTTGATTGGTGGTAGAACAACTAACATCGAACTTATTTTACAGTCTTACATATTGTTTGTTTGTTAAGTGTTTTATGTTTTTTCACATCAATTGCACTTTCGGAGAACGCGTAGTTTCCCTAAAATCAACAAGAAAGAGGCAAACCTGATAAACTGGTTCTGTGTCGTCTCCCTTCAAATCGGAGATCAGAGGAAGGCCATTTGGAACTAGGAGAACAAATAACGCTAAATGTTAGAGCGAGTTCGACTTACGCATTGTTATGACTGAGTACATTCGGGAATTTAAGACTGCTTAACTGCGTCTGAAAGAACTTTTGATCTTCATAAAGACAAATAGAGCTAAGCCTCCGAAATCTTATCGAAACATTTATTCAAATTTCTACTTCTGCTTAGATTATTTCACTTCTAAAGCATTTGACAATTTCAGATTGTCCATCAAAAGCTCAGGAAGATGAATATGAAGTTCTCTCAAACCACTCATAGAAAAGTATTAATGAGATAAGTTATGAGAATTTAAAAACTCATCATTGGACGCTCTTGGGAGTAATTAAGGGGGTTAATTACAGGCTCAAATTAGGGATGGAAGGATCTGGGTACGAGATTAGTTGTTCAGTTGGTGTGAAAAACATGTGCGCCTAGTTTTCACGTTAATCTCGAAAGGCGACATTTTGTTACAAACCAAAGTTGGTGAAATAAAGATTACCCTCATCACACTCTAGAACTAGCTGTTAGACACACGCATGTTTGTTGGTTTCACTGGTAGCGATGTAACCTTGGTGTGTGTGTGTCGACATGTGTAGTGTCGGAGTATGTAAGTTAATGAACGCGTTTGTATGGGTGATGAAACTGTATGTGCAGGGCCATAGCCTGGGTCAATCTAATGGGGGATAAGGAGGGGGGGGGGG
>JAOBAT010036345.1:0-30722 GCA_026413305.1 Hydrozoanthus tunicans | reverse complement strand
GTTATCAAGAAATTTATTTGGGGGGGGGGGACCTGGCTCCCCAAATAAAATTATTGGGGTGGCCAGTGTCCCCCCCCGACCCCTCGGTTCCGCCGCCTCGGTTCCACCGTTGTCAGCTCCGAAATACTCGTGGACTGCTGCTCTACTCACAGAGAGAGTTTTAGAGCTCCAAGAAAAAGACAATATAATATAATAGCAACGATGAGATGTCTAGCAAATTGATTCAATTGCAATTTTTTTTTCAATTTTTTTGGTCTTGTTGTGTAATTTAATTTTTGCAAATCAAGTGCAAATCACCACACCAGGTTGAGTGAATTCAATTTCCACAAAATGACTCATTAAAAAAGGTTATAATTGTTTTCCAAATTATTTCTAGTTACTCGCGCCACCGATCAGCGAGTCACGCAATGGTCTTTACTCCCGATCCCGACAATTGTCACGTTTCTCTCTAGAAAGACCTCGTTTATCTCTTGACGGGGTATAAATTTCAATAATCTGGCCAGCTTGTAACCAAGTCAAGTCACCTAGTCAAAGATTCGAATCTTTTGGATCTGGAGGGGATATACCGAAAAAATGGCTATCAATGTAAGAAAACTGCAATTCTAGGAACTCTTTGTTCGGCCCTGGTTTTTGCAAGTGTAACGCCACTGCTAAGTCATGCTTCTGGGCTGGTCGGGCGTGGAGACAGATCATGCAAGCATTTGGGATGAAAAACCATTTCATATATAATCTAAAGTACTTCAGTAAAAATGTTTTTGAAATTTGGTCAAATTGTTTTTTTCAACAGTAGCTTGGTTCACGAGCGCGTTTTTTGAAGGACTGGTTTGTGACGTCGTTCGTAATTTGTAATACTGAGCAAGTTAAAGTCTTTTTAAACATAGGGGCAAAAGAACTGAGAACTGTATGAGGAATCAGTTGTAAAATACTTTCGGCAATACGCGCGCTCTGATTGTAAATCATAGGTTTGTTGCATTAGCCTGTGCAAACACAGTTTTGAGGTCACAAACACAACTTTATAAATTCTATGAGTTTTGTTTTTATACACAGAAACAAAATTTGAGACGGGACAGTTTGCTTGAATGTTAAAACTCTTCTTAGTTTTGTTATATAGCTAGGATTATAACGAAGAGTTTCTTTAGAAGAAACGCCAATCAAGAAAAAGTAATACTTGTTTTGCGATACTGTCGTGAGCACGGCTTGATGAATGAGCTACCCCTGAACCGCCGTTTACAATGAAAATTTTGATACTAACATTTACCTAAACAAATTAAAACGGCTAAAAACATCTATTGCCTCATTTTGTTATAAGTCCCAGAACAAAAATAGCTTTTCAAAATTTTGTCTAGTCAGTTTAAGCAAAGTAATAAGTCAACTCATTCAATATTCAGTAATACTGAATTTAGCAGCTGAAATGCACCGGGCACGCGAATAAGAAAAAACACAAGTTCTTCAATGTTCAAATCTTAATTCAACATATAAACATTTTGAGAAACAAACGGGAAGCAAAAATGCTAGGAAGTGAAAACAATATCAGTTCTTGTTTCGTTTTATTCGAGACAGTCAGGTATCGAGGAAAACTCGAGGAGTTTACGTTGTCACTCGGTGAGTGACAAACGACGTTTTCTTATGTCAGTTGAGAAGAAAATGCCGCGAGAAACTATTAGTTTATAAATGCACATTGTTTCGTTCTTAGAAATTGAGTTAAAAAAAACCCCGAATACCAAAAAAAAGGTTTCAAATCTCTCAAAAATCTTTCAAACTAAGCATACGGATGTTAAAGGGAAAATTAAAAAAGGTCTCAAATTTAAAAACACTAGCGTGAACAAAACACAAACCTGGGCTTTCAAAGACATCTAAACGGCTCCAAATCAGAGCATGTTTTTCAATTAAATCGAAACCCAAACTTAACCAGAACCTGCACACAGTCGAGGAAAGAGTTTTTCAATGTTTTTCTGGCCATCAAACGAAAATTAGGGTTTTCCTGGGAACATCAGTCTGCTCGTTCTCCGTCGAAATTACTTCCAGCAATGCCATTCTGTTCGGTTCGCGCCCACGAGAACCGTTGAAAACGCGGTCAGTCCTTGAGCCGACTGGAAGACAAATTTCAACTCCAGTGGGGAGCCCCGTGTCCCCAAGGCATATTTGTCTGAACAGTTATTGTTCTCATTTCAATCTTGACAAATTTTTTCCGACTTAATTTTGTTTTCGATAATTTTTTTTTATCTACATTTAACTACTATAACTCTATTCTTTAACTTCTATAATTTCTTTCAAGCAAAGGTTTGCAAAACAACCAACACTGCAATACAATACATCACAGCAGTCTCATTCAGTCCCGCAAATGCAGTAGCTTCTCGGAAAGTTACTTTTGAGCTTCTCTGAAATTTAGCTTCTCAGAAATTTAGCTTCTCAGAAACCTCTCGGAAGTTTAGCACCTCGGAAAGTTGGCTATTCGGAAATTTTAATAGCTTCTCGGAAATTTAGCTTCTCAGAAGGCTTTTCGTAGTACGATGCCGAGACGAGTTGAACGAGCGGCCGGTATTGAAATGAGAACAAGTTCGGCTCGCGAGTTAAGGTTACAATGAGTTTCTTGTTCTTCTAAGATACGTGCATGTTGGACGCATTGCTTTTTTATTCTGTTGTCGGCAAAAGTACTTACTATGCTAACAGTATGATTCAGTTAATATCATTCTAACTCATTATTCCAACACACAATTTGGTAGTATCCCATACGTTTTTTGTGTGACTTAAATTTGTAGGTCTTATCTATAACACTAACAATTATTTTTGTAACCACTTAAAGTGTTTGTAAACTAAGGACGTTTAAGAAAACAATTTTTGAAATTGGTCGTGTTCTCGATATTCTCGATTGTTTTACTTTTCGCCAGGGAGACTGGGTTATGACGTCATTCCCAGACTCTGGATCAAAACACAGCAAGATCAGAGATTTTTCATTCAGAAGTAGATTCCAATTAAGAAATGAAACACAGCTACCGTGTTTGTACAGGCTAATGTAAACCGAGGTGCGTTTGGGAGAAATCGAGAGCAGATCAGTGCAAACACGAAACCGAAGGCCGAGTGTTTGTGGCTGCTCGAGATTTCTCCCAAACCCACCGAGGTTCGCATTAGCCCGTGCAAACACGGTTGCTGTGTTTAATTTCTTTTATAAAATAATAATTATAAGGAACAACATAAAACCAAACAGATTTGTTTTGATGTGTTGGCCGAAAGGGCAATTATATAAATAAATACATTTTCCATACGTACTAATTGCCAGTCAGATTCCGTGCTATTTAATTTTGACAGGTTTCTAACTGACCGGACATTTGAACAAGAGTTGAAGCATTTTCCAGTGAAGCTGTGATCTTTTTACAAGATTGTATGGTTTTAAATGTCTATTATTCAAAAACCAAACAGATTCACAGTTATTCAAACATATATACAAGGCTGCTTAAAGCAAAACTAGAAAAAGCTCGGTGCTTTGGAGTCAACTTATTTGTGAAGGACGGCTCTCTGTTTGTTCATCGCCCGCACACGAACTTTTAAAGTTGAAGGCTGTTTGGGATATAATTCTCTTGCTTTAAGGACTTTTACACCAAAAGATTCGAAGGTTAAACTATCCATTTATCAATAACTCAAGTAGAGACGATGGAACTTATCATATCCTGCGCACGCCGGAACTTCTGTCAATATTTGTCTCAATCTCGTAAATCTTTATTTCTTACCTATGATGACAACATAATGACTTAAAACTTGCGTGGTGTCTTTTTGAAATAATTCCTAGCTCTCCGGCTGAGTTCAGCCAGTTTCGTTCCGTTTGAGATAGTTATCCCCCATCGTACATAGGAAATGACAAGGTAGGCTACACAACTTGAGATTGGACTACCTGTGAAATATTTGTTTCCACTAGCAATTTATGATTATCTTTTGCTACCACAGAAATAAATTCATCTCGCCGTAAGCGGCAAGTACGAACTAAACCGCATAGAAAATACGCACGCGCCAACCATATAGTTTACTTCGCTTTGTATATTTGTTCTACACCACCCTCGCCCTTTTGGTTTTTAGTTTTAATATCCGTCCGAAGGATTTTTAATTGCTTTTGTTCTCCAGTCATAACAGTTTCCGAACAGTTTTCTTTGCTAGATCAGTTAAACGTAGATTAAACCACATCAAAAACCCGTTGAGATCGTTTTTTATTTCATCTGTTTAACGTCTTTTCTCTCTCAGGGTCGTAGTGTATTTTTAACTTATACTTGCACCTAATAGTTATAAAGAATGATAAATATAACGGCTTGCTTGGAATACTTGATGGAGTACTGTTTATCAGAGAAAGCTGTTTACTGATAGACAATCAAGGCTTTTTGATTATCTTATGAATGCCAAAATAAAAATGAAAAACAGCTTAACTGACAGAGAATAACAGTTTATTAATACAACAGAAATAATCAGAAATAATAAAACGTGTTTTGAACGGAATCTGTTCATTCAAACGCTACTGACTATCAAAACGCTTAGTGAAAATATCAATAGATTAAAAAACGTGAGGGGGGCGATCGTTTTAGAGTTGGCCATCGCGGGAGCAAAGAAAACAGATAAGCCCTCACTGGCTTATGATAGTTTTCCTGTGCCTTGAGCTTTCACTTTCAGATACTCTCATGCGTTGTCAATACGCCCAAATGTTCCACAACTTGCATTTATTTATATTTCTTTTTTTAAAAACCGCCTTCTATTTACCTCGAAATCAAAAGAACTCACAAGAACACGGGACTTAACTAAAAAAGTTAAAAACCCTTCGCAACCGCGCGCACAGACGAGACTATATTGATTTTTCTCTTGCATGTGTGGTTATGTACGTGATGAATAGAGTTCCGATGAACAATACAGGCTCCCAGTCATATCCAGAAAATAATCCTTCGATATGTGCTGTATTCTACAGACCTTTTCTTTGAGAGAAAAATAGGAGTCTGGTTTTTCCAAATGATCAATCTGTATCATATCATCGGATTCAGAGCGACTTAAAAACAGAAAATTGAGCGAAATTTTAATTTCGTGAACAGTTTAATCATTAGATTACAACCTTTGGTAAAATTCGAACTAACGTTTTCAAAGTAGGATCTATCTCCGGAACAACCCCACATCGTATCCAGACAGGAACAAGAATAACAAATTTGCCATTGAGCAAAAATTTGGACAAAGTTGTTAAAATATTTTTTAAAAAGGTGTAAAGATACAATTTGGGTTGAACCTGTTATGTAAGGGTTTGGGCCAACTCAGTTCTCGCTGAATCTAGTTGTTTACTGAGAGTGGGCTAAATTGCGGTGGCCATTTTCATTAACTTAAAACATTCCGTAGAGTGATATTGACATTGACTAAAGTGAAAAGTACTTCAAGTTTAGGATGCTACAAGATACTCAACAGTTCCGTGATTTCATGACGTAGTATATTAATTGAATTGATAGATCGCGAAGACCTTAGTACGGGCTTGTAAGTAACAACAAAAATTAGTGCAAAGAAAATTGTCGAAGAAGCGATTGCGATTCTCAGATATAATTCTTATACCTAATACGACGGTCAGACAACAAAACAATACTCTAAAACTCTGTTCCCACGCTACGACAACTCCGGAAAGCCACTAGCATTTTGACTAGCGTGGTGAAGCCGTTGACAAACAAAGTGCTGTTACGCCCACACTTAACATAGCTGACACGCAGGTATATAAATTGTGCTGTGTTTTGGTTCTCAGTTAGTCTAAGCAAACGAAGGCAGAAGAAGCAGCCGGCCTCTCTAGTAAAGCAAGACAAAGACGTACGGTGTAAGAATATCGGCGACTTGATTTACGACAATGATAAGATTTCTCGCAGTGATTCTGTGCGCCATTAGCACAACGTATGCGTGTTCATGTCTTCAATCTCATCCGCAGCAGAGTTACTGCAAATCAGATTACGGTATGTAATAGTTTTTCTGTACTGTGTTTATTCTTCTTTGAATGATTTACAAATATTTATTTCGACCAACATAACCCCCTTTTTGGTAAGAGTTTACAAACTTGTTGTGCTTATACAGTTAACTGGTACTCAAACAAAATTATTTTCTTTTTTTTTACAAAAGACTGTGTTAGTAACGTTATCTTAAAACCAGCTTTGTAGCTGACAGCCCGAAATACGACAATCTAAGTTAAACAAACAGATTTGTCTGTTAACACCAAGCCTCAATAATTTCAAAGAAAATCGGACTAAAAAAACAGCTGTGAGCTGATACCGATGGGCTCTGAAACATTTTTAATCGCTGCCCTTTTTTAAACAACCACTTATGGAGCCGAAGTTTCAGGTCCGATTTATAAAAAAATCCATTAACTATTTCAAGAGAAAACACTGTGCTTCTAAATAAACAATTTCAAGGCATTTACATCGTCTATCGAATTATTGTCGTGTTACAACTTTGATATTGCATAACAAACTCACTTAATTATCGGTTCTCTTCGATAATTCACAGCGGGGAGACAGAGAGTATGCGTGATTATAGAACGTAAACACTTAGTTTGTATACTAATTGGCACTTCTGTTTCAACTGAACCGAAGTCTATCCCAATATAATTATAGAGATACTTAAAACATCTGGGATTTCTCAATCAAGAAAACCGTGTTTTCTCAACTAAGTCGTGGCTATTTTATGAGTATTATTGTATAAGTAGCTGATACAGTTGCGATCCTTCGGTTGAAACTCAGCGGGTAATCTTTTTCGAACAAGAGCCAATATTTATATAAACAAAACTTGTAATAACTCCATCATAAAGAATCTGGTCGTTCAACTATGACAATTGAGCCGATGTAAAAATGTAAGTTTTAGGGAGTTTAAGACTGAAAGTGCCTTTCCAATCCTGTCTCGGTTTTCTGACTACGCGCATCATTTCTATAAGAGCCAGTAACTTTCGGCTATGGGTGGGGTCCATTCTTAGACTTCTTGGCGATTTCGGCCTAAAATTGTTCTTAATTCCTGATACTTCTTAGCAGTGGATTAGTTCCCGAAACAATAAAAAGGCGTTAAAAAAATAGGTGTTTGTTTATTCTTATTGCGGTACGCGATGGATAGGGAGAAATACACGGGTAGAGCGCGCGAGTACGGTTTTAACTCACACCACAGTTTGTGTGCATGGTTAAAAAAATTTTTAATTTCCTGATCAAATTTTCAGACGTTGAATGTTCTGAGCTTTTGCTTGATTTGTGAGCAATCTCAGCGTAGGTGTTCTTATAAAGTTTGTTCTGTTTTAACAAAAAAGCGTGTATGTCATCATAATTTTTACTGTACCTGTCGGTAGCTGAAACAGTTGAAATTCTTGGCCTTGAGCCGACTTGAGCTGTAACTTATTTTGAGCAAAATTTTAAAAACAACCTCTTAAAACGAGACATATGGTCGTTCAATTATGCCATTAGCTAAATAAAAAGCTCTTACGATCTCTTTCTAACTTCTGTTTTTTATCCATTGTAAGCAGAATATATATTTCTGTCGATTCTGTAATTAATTTCAATCCAACAACTACAGCATCAGAATTGAAAGACCCCGTATTTTTTATACCTGGAGGAATGAAAAAAGAACTTCGTCATTTAATTTTGTCCTCACAAAGGTTTTTGTAAACTGAAAATAAAGGCAATATTCATAAGCCCAGCGCACACGAAAGTAAAAAGTTTTAAAGGTCGTTGCCTCGAGGGGCAGGCACGGTTCAGTTCCTCGTGTGTGGCCAATTTTTTGAGAAATTTTGGTTTGGGAGGCTGAGGCAAATATATCGCTACGATGCTTGCACCGCCTTCGCACGAGGCAAAACTCTAACAAAAACAATTTCCGCACTTGCGGAGCTCTCTGCTTCTTGAGACAACGCGACCTTTAGTTTAGCTTTTTCCTCTAGTGTCATAAACTCAATCCGAGAAAACCTCTTAGATTTTCAAAGTTGTTGAGTAGGAATACTTTAAGACCAAGGATACCAAATTGGTGTTTAATATTTAGCCACAGGCCGTGTAGGTTCACCCACGCAGAATAGCTCAACAAAATATCAGACACAAATTAGTTTCTAGCTAAATCTCCAACTTTAAATTTGGCATTCGCTAGTGCACTTTCTTGAGTTTTATTTTCACCTGTAACCATAACCACAAAACATGTTTTGATACATGAACTTGGCAGCGATAGTATTAGATTAAGTATTCATGGGAGACTTCTATATTTTTAAGTATTGGCAGTGAGATTTATGTAACATATTGAACACGTCTGAGCTTCTTTGACCTAGTTGTTAAAAATAACGTCAAGGCGAATTTGATATACATACGTTTGTTAAAGCGGGCTAATTTTTTGGCATTTTAATTTACGAGAAGATCAAGAGCAAGACTCTTCAAAAACTAAACAAAACAAAAAAATCCTGTTTGAGCTCTTACTTCGAAACCGAAATATTTTTTAAACGCTTGACTGATAAAATCCAAAGCGAAAATTTAGACCGTGTTTATCGAGGTAACACTTAAACATTGAAGTAGGCCATCTTGAAACATTCTTAATATTTTGCGATGAAATTAAATGATTTCAAAAACATATTACAACTAGCACTTTAAGGGTGTGTAAAGATGAAAAAACTATCAACTGTTGTGAGAAAATAATATATTTTTGTGTCGTGATAAAAGGTCTATTGCCAAAGCCAGACACACATAAGTTTAAATTGCATTCTCAACATTAAAGCACGCATTCAGATATTGTTGCGAAGAGATTTTAGCTATTTTTTCTAGCTATTCTGTTTAGTTCTGTCTCTACATACTTAGTCTGGTACCTTTAAGCCCAATTTCTTAAACTTAATTAACCCTTTTCAGTATACGTCTGCTTTATGTACAAATTCCATAGAGAGCACCTTCGAGCATTTTTCCAGACTTTTCGCTCCTATATCTGAAATATTTACGAATGTGATACCAGATTTGCTTTTAAAATCTCTATTGTTCTTTCCAATTTTTCAACCAAATATGGTAATTTCAAGGTATAACGTACTGGCCCTAAAATGACCCCCCAAACTATCCAGCCGTTTCAGAACAATACAACACAATACAATACAATTCGTAAAGAATAACACAGTATTTTACAAACAAGCAATCTCTATATTTATATTTTTACTTAGAACTAATTAGTTTTGTATAAACTGCTTAAACAAGGCCTTAAATAAATCGCAAATGCCTATGTTCCTGATAATTTTCATACGGCGAAGCGGTCCTGTAACCTTTTAGGGCTATCGAAAAAAAGCTAGCCATACCAAAACCGACAAGCAACTACATCAAAGGGTATTTCGGCTATAGTGGTGTGGTTCTCTGGAAATAAACTTGCAAGGTTTTTAGTATGGCACCGACCATCTTTATATTTAAGAGAGGGTTGAATAGCTGTACCTTTTGAACCTGTAAAGGAGAGACTAACAATTTTAGCTAACAATTTATATTGAGTGTTTAATTTTACCATGTCTAAATTTGATTCTTATATCGACTTTGTCAAGCAAAATCTTTAAAATTTTAAAAAGATGTTTAAACATTTTTCCTCGTGTCGCCCTAATTTTCCGACAAACACGTTACGCGCCGCATTGTACTGGCGGCTCAGAAATATTGGGTCAGCGGAGAGAGTGTGGGGCTGTGATGTCACATATGCTCAAACTGAAAAGATAGACATTAAAGTTCAACTTTTACTCTTGATTATGTAAACATGGTTATGACAACAAAAACGCTCGCTTCCCCATAACCTACGTCACACATTTCCTTCGTTTACCGCTGACAACTTGACAAGCGCCCACGCTCCCCGCAATTTCTAAAAAATGCACAAGGTTGGGAGAACTTCAATGTTTACATAGGTTACTTTGTTCGATCATTTTTCATTATCTCACAACCACAATTTCATCATTTTTCATGAGTTTAGTTAATAGAAGTTGCCGATAATTGACCGGGACTAAAAGGGTTGAAATGTGTTATTACAATTTACTTTATTTTTAGAGCTTAAATTGATAAATGATTTTCCAACCCCCAAAAACAGTGCTCCGTGCTAAAATAGCTGAAGGACCTATAGACGAACAAGTTCCAATCCCAAATGGCTTGGGTCCGATAACAAGACAAGTCTACAAGCTCTACATCCTTACCATATACAAAGGCTATGACCGGATTCTTCAAAGCAGCAGTTGGGACAATGAAGAGGGAACTGTGAAGCTTTACACTCCATCAAAGATCAGCTCGTGTAGTTTCTCCCTTGTAAAAAACAAAGAGTACCTCCTTGGTGGTGCGATTCACAACAAGAATCTTCAAGGTCACGTCTGTGGCTTAATCAGGGAGTGGCAGAAATTACCAATAGACCAACAATTCAGTTTGAATTTCGATTATCGACCAAACTGCCAATGCAGAATCGACACATGCTTCGGCAAGGCAAAGATAGGAGAAACGTGTAAAAAGGCTGACAAAATGGCTTGTGGCTACAATTTCAACGAACCACTCCCTGCCCGGCGCTGCAGGAATCAACATCAATATTGCAAGTTCAACCAATACACAACTTCATGCACATGGCATAAAACTGAAAGTTACAAAGGGTGTATAGAACAAATTCCTTGAAGAAACAAACAAAGATGTTAAGAAATGCTTTCTCGCTAAGGCGAAGTTAAAAGGAAGTTGGTGAGCGTCCCGCCCGACCATTTAAAACTGGGCCAACCCGTTTAATTTTTAGTTTTTATTTTCACAGCTTTTCTTCAAAAATAATTTGATAGCGTTTTGCAGCTGCCAAATAAGTTTGTAAAACTGATCACTAAATCTGATAGAGTGCCAGTCATTTTATCTCGTGTTTTCTCTTTACTGTCGAGTACATGTAAAAAGGAAAGGTTGCTCTACCCCTTTGATACATCAACAATGAATGATTGGGTTACAAATTATTGTTTTGATATCAAAAGTTCAGACTTTAAAAAACACCGCTCTCCGACCAAAAAATTTCTGAAAATTTAAAGACGCTAACCAACCTCTTTTTTACTCGGCCAAATATTCTTCGACAGCCGGTAAGGTTGTAAATGTTCAAGGGACTTAACTGTGTTCAAAAAACATAGAAAAGACAGTTGTAAAGCTGTTCTTGAAGACAAACATTTGTTACTATCCTAAGAAAATGTGTATTATACCTTGCGTTGCCAGCTATCAGGGCAAAGACGTAATTAATTTGGAAATGGATCTTTGCTTTAAAATGCATATGAAGTGAAAAATTTTATTACTTCAGTGGATAGACCTTGCTAAATGAGGAATAATGGTATAAAAAATTTTGCCAAAATCATTCCTGGCTCTCGAGATATCAACATTTAAAAATTGCATCTGATGACGTCACGAGAGGTTCCGACAAATTTGCATTTTTCTAAAACCTGCTGCCAATCCGCAAAATTTGGGTGGATTTGAGCCAGACTTGGACTGATGATCCATCTGCCTCGGATACATCAATAATCCAACTTTAGCTAAAATACACCCAAGTGTTACGGATTGGCAGCAGATTTTGAAAAAGTGCAAATTTGTCGGAACCACTCATGACGTCATCAGATGCAATTTTTAAATGTTGATATCTCGAGAGCCAGGAAAGATTTTAGCAAAACTTTTTCACCGTTTTTCCTCATTTAGCAAGGTCTTTCCACTGAAGTATTAAACTTTTTCACTTTATATGCACTTTAATAACAGATATGTATCAATTTTTGTTTTACTTTCAGATGGCATTGTTTATGAGTTTATGAAATAAATTTATAGTAACGTTAAAAAAGTTAATAAGAATATGTGCTGTATAATAGTTTATCAAGCAAAAGGTATTAAAAAGCGCATGATAAAAACGGTCAAGTTGTTGCATTACTCATAACACACACTACAAAATATTGCTCAACTGAGATGTTCAGTGCAGGCATTGTATACTTATCAAGGGCTCATTAACGTGTTTTTTGTTGGACGACAAACAAAATCGATTTTGTCTGCTGTCCAAGTGAAGAAGAAAAAGGCGTTTTAAACTAATAGTTCTTAATGACAATAGGGAAGTGCTCGAGATTGGGGAATTACGTACTGTGTTCGGCTTCTCTGCAGACGTCATTTTGGGTCTCTTTTATGGCACATTTTCGGCTTTTAGAAGATTCGGTCTTTTCGAGAAAAGAGTATTATGGTTTTCCTGTGTTCCACGTGGCAATCCCGAAGAAGCGCCGAGTATACCGACGGCAATCCGAAGGGTTTTGACAACGGCCCGAAGAAGCGCCGAGGATACCATGGACAGAACCCCAAAACACGCTCTAATATCTTGACGAGCACATTGGTCATGATCCTGACTGTTCGTTCGAGAAAATCGAATGCTCTTAAAACGAAAGCCCGAAGAAGCGCCGAGGATACCACGGACAGAACCCAAACTGAGATGCACTAATATCTTGGCGAACACGTGGCTCAGTGAGATTGTCGAGATTAGATCTGCTCTCGCTACGCTCGGGCAATAAACCCTTGCTTCTAACCCAAGGATTTCTTTGAATTCAAAAGTTTCAAATTGAGCGTATGCCGTTAAAGATGGCTGCTCTACAATTTCCCACAATGCCTCGCCTTGCGAACGGGCACCACTAAAAGACTCAAAGGTTTGCTGTACAACTAAACAAATCGAAATTGGCAAAGTATTGAAAAACTCATTTTTATCAAGAGCACTACACAGTTAATGTTATCGTGTTGTCTATTCGGTAATCCCAATACTGCCTGTGCAACTGCGAGACCTGGACAATGTACCTTAAGCAGATCAGGTAACTGGACAGTTTTCACATGAGGTGCCTACGCCGCATTGCGTGGATCAGTTGGAAAGACGGGTGACAAACACCGAAGTGCTAGAAAAGTGTCGAGCTCGTTGTATTGAAGTCCATGTAATAGAGGCGCGCCTGCCGGCTTGGGCCGAGCACACGGCACAGGTGGACGAGACGCGGATACCACGCTTGTTACTCTTTGGTGAACTCCTGCAGGGCACTCGACCTGTCGGTAGGCCCATGAAACAAAACAAAGTCGACCAACTCAAAGAGACGTTGAAAAGTTTCCAGATTCAGCCAGACAACTTCGAAAGCCTTGCTTCAGACAGAGCGACTTGGCGTGCACTTTGCAGAAAAGTAGTGGATGAGTTCGATCGAAGCATTCCAGGGAGGAGGAGCTAAAGGAAAAACGAAGGAAACGGAAGGACCGTATCGCTGCTCCTGGTAGTTTTCCGTATCACCAGTGTTCTCGCGTTTGCAGCTCGGCCATTGGTCTGTGGTCTCACATAAAGGCGCACGAACGCGTCAAGGCTAAACGTTAACTGCGGGTCATGGATCCGTCGAAATCGATGGCCAACCGATTATTATTATTATTATTGTTATTATTATTATTATTGTTGTTATTATTATTATTATTGTTGTTGTTATTATTATTATTATTATTATTATTATTTATTTATTTATTTATTTTTTAAAATTTATTATTATTGTTTTTATCTATTTAGAGGATATTACATATTGGCCGAGCGGGGATACGAATTTTATCTTCGATTCGAAAGCTGAGAGTATCTTTCACAAGTAAGTGAAACGAACCAGTGACTGAGATACTCTCAGCATGCACAAGAAGATAAAGTTCGTACCCCAAATGGCCATGCAAGTAATGTTCTCTCTATTCTATAGATATTGTCGAAGATCTTACATAAAACACATTTTTTTTAAAGAACCGGTCGCGCGCCTGAGAGGGAAGCCCTCATGTAATTGGATAATTCTATTAGTAACCATGGCGACACAAATATGCTCACACATGAAAGAAGTATTCACTGCGCGCGATGAAGATGTGATTTTTTAATAAACGGAAAATTACTAGTATTTAGTCAGTATATCTATATATTAACAAATGTAAGCTTCAACCATTGATCCCAAAAAATATGATTGTACGCTGTTCCAAGAATATGTAACTAGTTTTTCAAACTTTGCTTCCATGTCAGGAGATTCTTTGATCGATCAAATTCGATTTTCTTAGTATTGAATTAAGTTGGTTTGTTGGAAGGGTTAACTGCCAAGTCATTGCTGAAAAACGACAAAAAATAATTAAGTTCACATAAACAAGAGCCGTACAATCCAATTTCAAATGTAACTTTTATTAAGTTATTGTGATTTACAAAGCTTACAGAGTCTCTATAGCAGGCCTTCAGCCGACCTCGGTTGTGCCGCATGGCTAATGGTGGTGAATATAAATGTTTTATATTATTGCTAGTCACTGAAAAATCCAAAAAAAAATCGTGCTAATTTTTATTATTTATCAAAGAAGTGATTCAAATCCTACTGAAAATTCGAAAAACAAAGAACTTATCCTTCAGTTTCTGTCTAATTTGTTTATCTTAAGACTCACGGCCGGAAAAAATGAATTCTACAAACCTTAAATCAATAGCTTAATCCTCTTTTCAAGACTTAAAGTTAATACTCTTCAGTTTTTACATCAAGCTTTAAGTTTTGATGCTTGGGTCGCAGAACAGTTTCTGATACTAAAAATGGAAGAGCATCCAGGTGCAATCACAATAGAATGTATTAAAAAGGAACAATCTCTGGATTAAATTCTTAAAACACAGTAGCTTTCGGCTGTCTTACTACAGTCTTTATCAGCTGAATAAATTACGCGTGAACGCTAAAACTTATAAAAACCGAAGTGAATTAAACCACAAGGAAACAAAATGAATAAAAGATGTTATAACAATTAAAAATTGTAAAAATATTCAATTATTAAAAAGTGTAGTATATTGGCGTGGCAAATGTTTGGAATTATTGTCTGCATATTTTGTTGTTGCAGTGTGCCACGATTAAAGTGTCTTTCTCATTTTAGAATTCTTTTGTCAATACTGCATTGTCGAAATCAATGCGATGATTGTTCTTTCAAGCATGCATATTGTTGGCGATATTCGAGCCTTTGGAAAGTAATTTCTAATGTGTTCTTTTTTCTGGTGAGAAATTCGCGGCCGGTTTCGCCAAATGTAACTCCAGTGACAGTCTTTGCAAGGAATTCAGTAAACTACGTTGGTTTTTTCACGCAACGGTAGGCGGTCTGGTAGGCCTTTTATTCGTCTTATTTCCTTGTAGCTTAATTCACTTCACAGTTTTACTGTTTACGCGTAATTTATTCAGTTGACAAAGGCTGTAGTAAGCCAGCCGAAAGCTACTGTGTTTTAAGAATTTATCCAGAGATCGTTTCTTTATTGTACATTCTATTATAGTTTATGACTGATTTTCGTCTTTCTGTCTTCTGTGCATTTTCTTTCTTTTACGGTATTTTCTCTTCCTTTTGATCTTACACTGCTTCGCGGTCTTGGACTTACTCAAACACTTACAAATGCGCCGATAATTCAGCAGCTTTTGCTTCTTTTTGAATGACATGCGGTTCCACTCAGCGATCCAACTGCATCGGTGGACAGAAAGCTTTTTCTTCACGATGTGACCACCTAACAAGTACATCTTATTCTTACGAAGTTTGACGCTGCACGCCTTGATTTTCGGAGGTGTGAATAACTTCACCCTTATGTTACCTCCTCTAGCGACGCCATGTATCTCAAATCCTAAGGTCCTATTCAACTTGTGTGCCCCTTTGTATGTTTTTAACACGCGCAGTGTGTAGACTTGGGGCTGTAGAAACTTTAGCGAAAGAGGACCAGTGAAATTCTTAGGAAGTCTTCCAATTCGTGGGGCTTTCACCACCTTGGCTCGGATAACTGGCAAAAAAATTTAAAGCGTTAGAAACAGTTAACTATAAGTCTTAAGGGACGGACAAATTGATCTCGTGATTGGGGGGGAGTGGAAGCTCAGCAACTTTCAGTTGTCAATCATCCGCCGTCGAGTTAACATCTACAAAGGTCGCTGCTCTCTGCCAGCTGTGGCGTTTTATTTGCATATAGATTAGTTTTGCAATTTCAAAATATAGCGAACAATCTACAGTTATGTATGGCTCATTCTTGCTTCTGGCCCTTGCCATGACCGTATTCGGCTGATTCTAATTTTATCAGTGTTACAACTATGAATTTTAGTTCCTGAAGCGAAGTTTCACCGAATAAAATAACGAAAAAATGCAGGCCTCGATCGACGTTGTTTGTCTAATTTGGTCTTGCGAAGCACGCGCGAATTTCGAATTGCTTTGCCTTTGGCGGTAAAATTTTATCAGCAGCCTTTCACGACGTACGCCTACCAGTAGAACGGTGTCATGCCAATGACTTCATTTACTATTAAGAAAATGAAACTGTTTCACTATTATGGTGGAAATGATCTCGAATTGTTGAAAGCGGGTTGCTTGTTTTATCAATGTCCACCATTACATTTCAAAATTTATTCAAATTTCATAAAAAGGCTCTAAAAAGGAGCTGGCCTAACCCCGTGTTTAAGATGAAGTTAAAGTTTAAGAAGTTAAGCTTGTTTTACATTATCACCAAGATAAGATTTTTTAAGCTGGTTTTATATTATCATACATAATCACATTAACCACAAAACAACAAGCAATGTTCTGGAACTAAGAGTACTGTTCAGTTTTTTCGTTTATCAAAGTTGTAAGATTAAGAATTCAGCAATTGAGACTTTGTTTAGCTTTTTTACATTTTTATATCAAACACTGATTTATAGAGATAAAGATAGGTTTCTTAAGCCGTTTTTACATTATCATAATCACGCGCGATATCTCAAAGCAAGAAACAGTGTTCTGGCAAAATTGTGTGTGCCGTTCAGTTTTCAATGGCAAAATAATTCAGCAATTGAAATCAAATTGCATCATGCTTTCACGCCTTAAGCCTCCCGCCTACCCGTGACAGGGTATTAAAGGCCGCAAAACAACAAAAAAAGAGTTTTACGGGCCATTCACTAACTTTGTTTAAACGAGATCCCAAACTCGCCTTGCTTAGAATTTTATATCTAGCTACTAGCATTAAAGAATTTTTCTTATAAGAACAACTTTACCAGACAACCACGTGGCTTAGGAATTTACTGACGCTCGGCTTGATAGCCATTTTTTTTGGAAAACTTTACTGAATTTTGATCTTTAATGGCTGAACGTTAAAGTGGAATGAATGAGAAATGCTTCGCAATTATAATATTCCGCCACTGCCACTGGATGTCGTCTCGCCGCGGGCCAAAATCTCGAACTCAGCCGAATCCATGATAAATGCGCGAGGATAAATTTATCAAATCGTTTTCCAAAGCATGTTCTGCAATACCTTAAACTTAATTTTTCTTCTATTTAAACATACATAGTAATAAGAACAATTTAAGAGCAATTTGAAACTCATTTTCATAGCCAGAAATAAAGAACATGCAATGACCCTCGCCCAAATTTTTTAGTTCTTATAAAAAAGCGTCTAATACGCATTAGTGGCTATAATCACACGGCTGCTGCAAACAGGATCTTGAATAATATGCCTAGCAGAGCAACAAGCTAAAATGAACTAAAAGTGGCTGTACTCATCTAAAAAATGTCAAAAGTTCTCAAAACACACGCCATTCATACACGGCTAGTTCTTGAAACAATGGTAACTCTATATTGTTGGCCAGTAACCAGTGATATATCGATCGATGTGTCGCAAAATATTGCTTGAGTGTGAAAGCAAAGTCAAAGATTTCGAGGCTTGTTTGGCCAGATAAGGGGAATGTTTGAAACACAAGCAATGACCACTGACAGAAATAGCCATAAATGATTACATATTATCTAAATATATATCTATTATACAATTATAGCTTGTCATGAAGAATAAAGCCATCTGAAACTGAAGATAGAACTTTCTAACTGCATCAGCTACTGACATACAAGGTCGTGAGTTCGTGCAGTAAGCCAAGTATATGTCTAGAGCCTACATTGAGGGCTTCGTCCCTCACCCAATCAGATTAGTGCCTATAATTACCCATAAAAGGCGTCAAAACAAGACAAGTTGCAAATTGCTGCTCTGTACCTTATACAACTTGATCAAACGATAGAAGTTTCCGGTAAAGTTTAAATAACAAAGATTAATTTGGCAGCTCGGAATGGTAATTAAGAGCATGTATTGAACACACAGCTTTGTCACCCCCATTGGTACAATTATAAACATGCAACAACTGATATTCTCAAAAGCAGTTAGCTTTAGTATCAAAACTAGACCCCAAATACTGTTTATGGTACGGAAGAGTAATGACTCAACACCTACGCTATAAACTACACGATGTTTTTTAAAGGAACAGATAAATTTGGGCGCCAAGGCTAATTGTTCTTAAGCCATTTTTTTTTTTTTTTGCAATTTGAACCTCAGATTGTTTCTAAAGTATCCTTAGCTTATTTGTGTGTGTGCTTAAATCGAAGAAAAACTAAGACTAAGGTATTGCATACATGTATTGGAAAGCGAGTTTCACAATCCCACGTATTTCACAGATTTACACGTACGTCACTTTTTTTTATAAGAACCAGTAAATTTGTTTTTTGGCGATTTGAGCCTCAAGTTGTAAATTATTCTTATTCCTGTTCAAGTTTAAATCTATAAGAAAAGCTAAGCTAAGGTATATCATTGCATTACATAGATTGGAAAATTACTTGAGCAATTCGTCCTCCACGGATTTATCGTCGATTCGCCTGAGTGGTTTTTCGAAGACGATTTTCATAGAGTGGTAATAAACTGCGAAGCATTTCTTATTAATTCCGTATTGATCAGTATAACATACATTAGTTCAAAAAATTGCTTTCGAGCCAGGGCTATTGGATATAATAGCTATCAGGTTGTTCTTTAATTATTCTTAAATTCTAGCCAATCGATCTGAGCCTCGTTGTTCTTATAAAGTTGTTCTTACAAAAAAACGGTATGTAATTGTTTACTTAAAAAAAAATACTCACTTACTTTATATACTGAAATTGACCCCCTCGGAAAATATACTTGTACCAGTTAGCAATGCAACTTCATTATCAGTTATAGAAGAATCTGTATTTTCTATATGAAGATGTGTGGATTTACATGTAATAGTGCCCCGTATATTTAAGTTTTTTTACTTCGGTTTAATCAATGTAGTTATTATGCGGCAGGCAATATTAGTTGGATGCATGTAGGCGTGGCCTGTAGTGGGCCTTGTAAGGTTTTTGTGGCCAGAATTTTGCCCGGAAGTTTTATTATTCGTAAGATTACTGGGAGCTTCTTAGAGAACAATAGATGCTAGTGAGACAGTCATACTCCAAACAACTGAGGACAAAGTTCCTGTATTACCGCAAATTGCATTAATTATGAATGTAAAAGGAAAGTTGATGTCGACATTTGTCCATTCTTCCAAGCGACAAATCGTTTTTCGCAAGGAATCGCTATTTATCAGTGCTGAAATTCTTTAAAACTTTTATGTATGAGGTATGTCTTATGACCAGTAACTCTTTCAATTTTAGAAACTGCAAAGTTTGCTTTTGTTCACATGGAACCTGTTATTAAAGTTATTGGAACACATAACTAAAATGAGTTTCATTGTGGAAAAGCGAGGGCTTGTCTGCGGTACTCAAGATTATAAGTAAGGTTTTTCCGAAGGAAATTCAAAGTTCAAAGGGCGTTCTTTGCTACTTGATGACATATCACGTAATCAGTGAAAAAAGATATGCTGTCTTAACGTAAGACTATTTTTTCAAAGCTTTGTCTACTATTTCATCATTGCGAACTATTGTTTTCGGAAGGCTGAGTTCGTTCAATTTGTTAAAGGTTTTGAATCTAATAATATATTTTTGCGTTTAAAATTGAATGGATAAAATTGACCTCGTGTTGAAGATTTTCAGTTAGTTAAGCCTTATATAAAAATTTATTCCCTTTATGTTTCCACACTCCAACATTGGTTATACGTTAAACAACCGAATCGATCGCTGAATTCTGTTAAGTGTAAATTTTTGCTCTTCTTAAAGAGTAGCCGGAAATGTTTGTGTCAGTCCATTCCAATACTTGAACCAGTTGGTGAAACCCTATAAAGTGACCATTCATTCTGTCCGTCTTGAGAAGTACATTCAATAACAACTCATTGTTTCAACAAAACTAGTAACTTATAATATTAACGAAATTTGGCAATGTAATTGGTCAAAACAGCCATAAATACTCAAGGACTACAAGAGCCACTTATGAACTGTATACTAGTGGCAACAAGTGATTGATGGTTGCAATTGCTCAATTTAATCATGAAAACAAATTGAAATTGTTGGCATCCCATCAAAATTTTTTCAGACGTAAATCGTAAACACAGTTTCACTACGTATACCTTTTTCTACAATCAATCTACAATTGATTTCAGTTTTAACCTTGAACAGCGAATCAGTGTCAGAGGCTTGCTAAACATTTCTATCGGCATCACAGCCTAAAGGATTTGCATTGATCTCTGGTTTATACTTCAGAGTTAGTTTCAAACCTCTTAGCCATTTAGCACCGGTTTACATAAAGCTTCTATATGTGACAATAAAAGCGCTCTTATATTTTAATCCGTTTTGATATATCCAGAAGATTTCTTTTCTCAACTCCGGCTTTAAACAAAAAAGGTGCGTTTTACAAGTTGGTTTCTTGTGCCCACATTAAATGAAAAACGTGGCGGTAACTGTTTTTCAGAGGAAATCAAAATTCTGCCGGAAAGAAAGGGCGTGTTCAATCGATCAACATTTTTTTTGCTTCAAGCCGATACTTCGTCCAACAAACGCATGATTTTTATATCATAATCAACGATCAGTTGTAGCTAAGCAGTTTAAAGACAATAATTTAAAGAATCTTTTATGTTTTATGTCATAATTGCTTTGTTTATAAAATGTTTAAAAAATGAAAGGCTGAATGTTTTTAAAAAAAGACAAAAAAAAATCCCTGTGTTTTAGGTAGCAAGTTTTAAGCTAGAAGTCAGTTATTTAAAAAAGTGTAGAGGAGAAAAAAAAAACCCCGGGTCACGAACTAGTTAAACTTTTGTGAAAAACTATGTGTGCTTCAGTAAGTTAAGTGTTTCGCCAGTTACAGTTGACTTAGCAAAGCAATGAACTTGGACTCAATTGATTCAAAATAGAAACTGGATTTAATTAACAGCCTTAAGCAATTTTCTGACTCACTCGATTAACATATATAATACATTCCTAGAAAAAATATGTGTAATCATATGTTCTAAGACCTAATACCGAAATCCCCAAAAATATCAAATGCTGCCCAGGAGAGTTTCCGAAAGTTTTATTTCGGTGCTATTCAGAGCTACGAAGATAAACTCTTTCGCTTTTAAAAAAGTAAAACACATACCATAGTCTGATTTGCAGAAGTGGGCTTGGGGTTTTGTCCTGTCACACAAGCAGCGGGAACCTGCTTTTACGGCAGCAATTGTTGTTGCTAGAACTAACACAATCTTCCACATTTCCTTATTAGTTGAAGCAAAATCCCAGTGAAGTCGATTACAAAAAAAGCGTTTCAACTTGCACGGACCAGCGAGCTCAATAGAGTTCAGCTAGACAGATACAGCTATAAATTCTATCCCTTCGTAACTTAAGACGAGGGGGTGTGTTTATTAGAAGAGAGAATGACACTTCCCGTACTTACCGACCTTCTTTAAATCCTTAACTAATTAGCTCCTTAGGCGTTAAATAGATTTTCAAGGGCCTCAATTAGAAGATTATCTTAATTCAAACTAAATTACGCTCATTAGCGAGGCGTCTTTAGTTCAGTCCTACTGATAAATGAGTTGTATTTCTAATTTTTCAGGTAAGTTTCATAGTTCGGTCGCAAATCTGACCTACGGCGGGTTTTGTTTTAAACAGTCTTTTTATCAGCTTTTTGCTATTAAAACAGTATATATTACAAAGAAGCAGGCCGCCGTCGTAATATTTCCAGCATGGGCAACGGTTGGAAGACATTTGTTCAACTTAAGGTCACAGTGTGCGCCTGTTGTATAGCGCTGAAACCTGAACACTGACACTCAAAGACCAAAAAATAATTCGTTTTCATTTTGTAAATCCGACAAATCCAATAAGTTTTATTTGGTCATCTAGGTTTAATTACCAGATTTGATTACATGTGATCTTATTCACAACTATACAGTTGCTAATCTGGCCCATATTTGTTCTCAATTTGCGGTCAGTTCGAGTAATGTGTGTGGTACGGCATTAGCTCCCGATGTTTCTAGCGCTATTCAGTTATCTACAAACTGTACCCAATAAAGACAAAAATTTGTCTACACCTCTTTTAAAAGCCTGTTAAGCTACCACACAAGTTGCCTCCTTGGAGGTGTTATCTTTGTTTTTCTAAATATAGTTTGAGTGAAAAATGTTGTTTGGTAACAAATTTAAGCATAAAAAAAGTACTAGTTTGATCACGGGGGTCAAATTTCTAAACTGCTTTTCCCGTTTCTAGTTTGCAAAGTAGCTGCTTTTCAAGCCCCCTATTTTACAAAGCCAAATTTCAAATCAGTCAATCCATGCATTTCAAAAGAAACGAAGAAAAGCTAAACAATGCTGTTTTGAGAGATTTTAACGGGGCAAAAACGCAAAAAATCAAGGTTCTTTTTAAAGCATAGCAGGGTCTGTTGGTCTGAAAAACATCAGGGTTAATTCAGAACAGGCCTGAGGAAAAGTATAAATCCTGTTAGTACCACAATACTACCGTGTCATAGCACTAATAAAGAACACGCTAGCTTTTGTTAATCAGGAAAGAAGACTTAAATAAAACATATTTACTGATCTTAAATCATTTATGAGATGACTTCCGGTTGGCCTGCATAGCTGAAATAACTACGCCCTATTTACAAAGCTAAGCGTCTGTCATTTTGAGTTCGTGTCGGATAATCGCGGTGACTTTTTGATCTTTATTAATGCAACAGATTAAGTTTGAACTGCCTTTAATTCAACATTATGAGAAAAATGTTGACAAAAAGGCTTAAAAATCCTAATCCGGATCTTGTGCTCGCAGTCCAGCAGTGTTAATGTTAAGTGGGTGAGAGAAGGCCGAAGGATGGGCAAGCATTATGTTGGTGACGATGGTAACATGATGGTGATGACGATGGCAATGGCGATAAAGATAACAACAAATGATGGCGATGACGATTGGGATGAGGATGATGATGATGATGTGCACGGCGATGGCGATGACGATGATGGCGATGCGTGGCAATGATTGATTATGATGTAGGAGATAACGATGACGAAGATGATAAGGATGACAATGACGATGATGGCGATGGCGATGATGGCTATGGCAAGATGATGGCGATGCATGGCGATGATCAATGATGATATAGGAGACGGCGATAACAATGGCGATGAGGATGTCGATGACGTGCACGGCATTAGCGATGACAATGATGATGATGGCGATGGCAGTGATGGCGATGGCAAGATTATGGCGATGACGAAGACGATGGCGATGACAATGACGATGATGGCGATGGCAAGTTGATTGACCAAGTTCACACCATGAAGACTTCATAAACTCGTTGCCTGAAGACCTATTGGACAAACAAAAATCGAAATGAAGACCTCAGGAGTGCAACCAAACAAGATCCAATCAAAAAAGAAATTAGACAGAAGAGGTTGCGGTGGATTTGGCGCATCCTAAGACAAGGCGAGTGCATTCAGCACCAATCACTAGGGTGGAACCCACAGGGCAACAGAAAACGAGGATGGGCAAGGAACACCAGGAGAAGAGGTATGGAGCCGATCGACTTGGGCACAACTCCGAAGCACTGTTAAGGACACGGTGGAGTAGAGAAGGGAGGTCGTCAATCCATGCCTCACTAGAGGCCAAGGGCGTGACTGAGTGAATGAGAGTTTTTTAGAAAAAATCTACTAAATTGAGTTAATTGGTCCCTTCGTCGGTTCGTCTGCGGCGTAGGCCCACCCTAAACCCGAGACCGGCGTCAAAACGCCAAATTTAATTACAAAAGCGTTTTGTCTAGTTGGTATGTAAGAACTTGTTATGTAGAGCTTCATTTTGAAAACGGTGCGTTGTACATGTGGTGTACCAAAAGAGAAAAGAAAAACCAAACAACATGCGAATGTTTAATGCTTGACCCTTTTGTCTTTGGCATGGCGCTCCCACTTTATGACTTCACACAACTGGCCCGCAGTTTAACATGCAGCATGGTGTATCTCTTAGCGATTGAATCTCACTGATGAATAATTCATATCCACAAGATACAAAACTAAACTTGAATATAAAAATATCTGTAGTGTTGTACCTATGTGATAATGATATAGAGACAGCCAGTTAAATGGTACTGAGGCCTCACGGCCGGTCAGAAGGAGCCTAGCCTGTGTTGGAGTCTGGACCCTAGCAACAAAAGCAGCCTGATTGTTAGCAGTCGTATACAGCTATTCCGGCCTTCTTAGGCGCCCTTTAGCACAGCAGGCTAACAAGCAGGCTTGACTGTCTTGACTTCCCACAGAAATAGAAAAACATGAATGGCAAGCGGATAAAAGGTTTGTACTGTCACAATTTGTAGTACCTGTCACAATTTGTAACACCAGTCGCGATTTTTAATAGCGGTTGTCGCAATTTGTAATAGCGTCGCAATTTGCAATAGCTGTCGCAATTTGCAATAGCTGTCGCAATTTGTAATAGCTGTCACAGTTTGTAATAGCTGTCGCAATTTGTAATACCTGTCGCGAATTTTAATAGCGGTTGTCGCAATTTGTAATAGCGTCGCAATTTGCAATAGCTGTCACAATTTGTAATAGCTATCACAGTTTGTAATAGCTGTCGCAATTTGTAATACCTGTCGCGAATTTTAATAGCGGTTGTCGCAATTTGTAATAGGGTCGCAATTTGCAATAGCTGTCGCAATTTGTAATACCTGTCGCAATTTGTAATACTTGTCGCAATTTGTAATACCTGTCGCGATTTTTAATAGCGGTTGTCGCAATTTGTGATAGCGTATCTGTCGCAATTTGTAATAGCACCTTGTTGCATTTTGTATTAATATGAGTTGTCGCAATTTGTAGTTGAAACTAACAAAAATAAACGTGTTTCAAATGTGAAAAACTGCAGTATACAAGCAGTGTATATGGCGTCAAAGGACAAGTGATTAAAAATCATTCATACGAGTTTTTATTCGGTCTTCTCTGATGGCATCCAATATGTCAATTAGCACACACAAGAACAATTTTTTTATACATCTTAGAGTCGGTTAAAGTATATAACTGATAGCCTTCGATTGACAAAATAATGATACTTCAGAAAGTAGCGAGTTCATTTGCTTTTGTCTTGGTTTGTTTAATCTTATTTTAAATTGCGACAGTACAAGGTTCAAGATTTACCGGTTAAACGTTTTTTTTCCCTGTATGCGCTAGTTACCACTAGTGTTTGGCAACAGACCTTTCAAGGAAAATATTTGCTTGAGATCAAGTTTCTCGGACAGACCGAGCAAACAGGGTTATTAAGATAGTTATTACATGGCTTCAGTTTTAGATCAGTAAAAGAGAACAAACGATCATCTCCGTGCAAATCATTCCAATAACTTCCCAGTCAATCAGTGTATAGGTTTTGTTTATTGGCACTAGAAATTTGACTGGTACTGTAAAAAATGGCTCCAGTTTTGTTCTCCCCGTTTGCAGGGTCTCTGAGATCACCTTGGGAACGAGATTGCATGCTTGATTATTATTTTGTTTTTCCCCGCGGTTTCCCCGCGTGTTCTGCGGAACAGATTTTCTATGCATAAGGTCACAATATTCATCGAGTAAAAATATTGTTATTTCCGGTTCAGACGGAAGATATCTAACTATTTGCAGAGCTAGGCAAATAAAAAGGCTTTGAATACAATGCAGTCTGCCGGACAAACCTCCATTAAGCTAGTCACGCCGACGCGTCTGTTGAATAAATTCATTCAAGTAACAAAGAGAAATAACCTTGTGTTTGCAAAGGTACTATTTCATTCATTTGCGAAAGTTTTTACGGGTGAACACAAGTTCTTACGCCCGAATTTGATGTAGTTTAGTGTTGTAAGGTATGGAATTATCTTTAACATAAGCTGGTAAACAAACTGGCAAACTCCTAGCTCGAGTTCTAAATTCTAATTTGCGCCTTTTTTTTATCAACGAAGACATGTCACACAGTAAAAAAAAGTTCAACAAATGCTGTTTTTCAAACAAAAATTGAAACATTGTATATTTTCGTTTAAAATGCATGTGCAGATGTTTTCGGCTCAACTTTTCTTTCGAGCTTTGAATGTATGATCAACACATTTGTCACAGTCAATCATTTGTCATTCGCCTGGCTTTGTGTTGAAGAGACAGTTTTCAACTGCCTTCAATCTTAGAGCTTTCTGATTACAAGTTGTTTTGAATAACGTGCGAAACGCCAGAAATATTGTCCAAACAAATTTTTGTGTTTAATTAAAACAAGTTGTTCTTTCGCCCAGTGAGGTCGTTTTGCTATTCATCCTCAAAGTTGTGGCAATAGATTGTTTGATTTTTCAATGTTCCGTTCAATCATTGTCTCATTGTCTTACTGTCAAAGTTTTGAATCAACTCCAAAGTTTCCATAGTTCACAGGATTTTTTTCGTCAGGTAATAAAGAAAATGTTATTTCTAAAACGACACTATTACGAGGTGAATTCATGTATATCTGAAAAGTTTGCAAGTCTGCTCGAAGCTGGCGCGTGTGCCGAGTGATATTCTATGAAAAGCAAAATTGGCTGGTGCTAGTTAAAAACGTAAAGATCGGCATTTTAAGGTAAATTTCCAATCCATATAATTCTTGAGAAAACGTAAATAGTGTTAACAATAATCTTTCCTAAATAAATGAGAATGTGAGAACTCTGAGGACTTTGTCGATTCGCTCCAAACCGAGAAAATATTTCCTTTCATTTTTAACTTCATTTCCTTTGCAATAATGTGAACAGTTTCCTTTGTTTTTATAGTATGAAAAATTTATTTTTGAATTAGATTTCAGTAAGTCAAAATAGTACACCTGCATGAGTTAAAAGTTCAGGGCTTGACTGATTTCATTTACGTCCTAATAGACACAATCGTTTTGGAATTCATTTTCAACTTTACTGAGTTAAATTTCGTTAAAACTATGCTTTGAGATGTATCGTAAAAGCCCCCAGAAGTCTACCACTTTCACACAGCCATAATAAGTCTGAAATTCCATCTTTTTCACTCAAATTTTCATGTTACTTTGCGCTGCTATGTAAAGACTCAACTCAGAAGTGAACAAGAACACTCTCGCTATATCAAATATTCATTCTTTAGTGTAAAGCACTTCTATCAATTAAACCCCATCCCCAACCTCCTGGAAAAGGAATAAACTCAGGGGAAGGGGGTAATAAAACCTTAACGTTAGCTGAAGTAGTATCAATAGTAAAAATGAAGAAACTTAATGGCCAACAATAGCGTCCTGTCTTTGGGGCCGGCCGTTTGTGAATTTAATAACAAACAGGAATTCGTGTATCTCATCTTTTATTCTAGTCCGTAGACTTCAAAATGGCAGCAATGAAATAGTTGTTTATTTGTTCATTATAGGGTAAATGTTTAAAAAAAGTGATCAAAAGCGGTTGAAACAGAAAGCTGGTGATATGGAAAAGCTTCCTTACGTCGATGGGATCATTTTCCGCCAAGCTCACGATCATGCCGTACGCAGCAAAAAGAGCGCGAAAAACAAAACGCGTTACCAAACTAAACCTGTTGCAGAATGTTCGGGTAAACATACAAAAAACAACGGTTTACTCACAAAGGATGACAAAAAAGCCGAGAGATTCTTAAAAGTGCAGCTACCACTGGTAAAAGATGCAAACAGAAAAAATGCGAAGGTCTCGACAGAAGCAAAATCCCGCTTGACACTTACCATTCGCCAAGACGAATTACCACTCCGAGTTCACGATAAATTAATTAAAGAAATTGTAAGTATCGACAAGAGGTTAAAAGAAGATATGTTTTTGAAGAAGATAAGAGTTCAGAAAAGAATTGATTACGATAAACTTTCCTATGAAGAAAAACTAGCACGAATTATCGAAGGAACTGCCCCGCGTTTGGCGCGAGAAAGTGATCGACTTCCACTGCAAAAGCCCTCGCGATTCTCCTATTTTCTCGCAAATCCAAACATCAAGGAAGAGCTCCCAATACAGTTAGAATACAGTGAAGACATTCCTTTTGCTTTAGGAGTTGACTTAAAAACATTTTCGCTCCAGCGTGAGCGTGTTCAAGAGAAAATGAAAAAGTTTGATAGAATGACACGGCGCAATGGCGCTCGTTTTAATTTCCATTGAGTTTGTTTACTTAAGTTTATTTTAACTTTGTGATCAATGTTAAGTTTAAATATTGTTTCAGAAATGGAAGCACAAGATAGTTGATCTGCCGTTAATCACTAAAAGTTGAGAATTATTGAATTACATTATACGTATCCAAGTAGTTCTGTTTGTTACAGTAAGTTTAGATAATTAAGCAATATGCTTGTATTGTATGTAATTAATGGTAAAGATTATTTTTTTCACTGCTTTAATTTGAAATTTCAGGGTATGCACTGCCTGACCATCTGCCAAACATTAATCAAACTCTTTTGTTTCTATGTTGTCGTTTTACAATTTTCTGGATGTAAGACCACAACTTTGTTTTTATTTTGTTTAAAAACAAGTGTCGGTTTCTGTAATGACTTCATGACGTTCTCTAAAAGGCAAAACGTAATTACGCGAGGTTACGAAACTGAAAGTGCAAAGCTGATCGACATAACTGATGTCGGAAGAAAGTACTCACTTTCGTCATCAAATAACTTGTTCAGTCAACTAAGAACTAATGACTGCCGGATGGTTAAAATTTGATCAAAGCCCTTGCAACTATGAATAATATATTGGTTTTGGCTTATGCAGCAGACATGGAGGAGCTGAGTCCAACTGATCCATGCAAACTATACTATTAAGCCAATCGAAGTACAGGCTTTTTTCATAAGAACAACGAGGCTCAGATTGGCCAAAATTTAAGAACAGTTTAAAAACAAGCTGAGGCTTGGGCTCGATATATTTTTTTTTTACCTTTACAGTTTCTATCAAATGATTCGCAGTTTTTCTCTTCATCGTTGCCATTGCCCTAATGTTATAACGCTATACAAGTATTCTTACTTATCCTGAAGTTAATCCATTACATTGTACGTGTATAGCAATAATTTAGGCTTAGTTTGTCGATTTGATTAAACAACACATAGAAATTTAACAATTCCTGCGGCTCAATTAGTATCCGAAAATCTAAAAAAATGAGCCCTGGCCAAAAGGATATACTATACATTTGGTCGCGTGAGGCTCATTCTTAATTTAGTGGTTCTTATAAAAAATAAAGCGTGAAACCAAAATAAAGCTAGGTTAGCTGGCATGATTCAACTAAAACTTCCTCTTCGTTGACATTCCGGCTATGGATCTTAAGCTTAACAAAAACACTATTTTGAAAAGTAAAATTGAAAAATAGAAAGGATTGTAAATCCAATTACTAGCTTTCAGAATGACGTTACGTTTTCATTTACAGATATCCAAGCAACCGTGCTATGATCGGCAAAACTCTTAGTCAGTTTTACCAAGAAATAAATTTATCAACATGTGGTCTGGTTGAGTGGTTGTCCTTAATAATTCTTAGGATGTTTTAAAAGTCTTTTCAAAACTCTTGTCAGACGGACAATTTGTTTGTCAGGTACAGTTATCTTGAGAAAAAAACATTGTTTGAGTCTCGGCTTGCATGTATTTCATCCTGCTTGTTTCCCCTGCCGCCTTTAACATAACTGTAATAGCTGGTGAAGTACAACTTTCAAAATACAAAAACATTGTTCCTTGAAAAGTTATGAGGCTTACAATTAGACCATGTTTTGTTTCTTGACGGTTTCTTTCATATATGAAATGTTCTCCCACAACTGTCTTTAGTACTCATAACAGGACCCTGATGAGCAGCATGAAAAAACTTGTGTTTACGGTTCACAGTACATTTCGGAAGAACAGGTACTTCTTGTTTAGCCTGATCAAAGCCCTTTTTAATCACTCCAAAATTATCTTTAATTAAAGGCAACTTCACAGAACTGCTTGAAGTTTCCTTCTTTTCGTTTATGGCGTTGTTTGTCGAACCACAGTTTTTATTCACTTGCTCTTCTGGTTTTGACACTATTTTGGGCAGTGTTAATGAACTGAATATAGCATCATCGACGCAAAAAAGTGCCCGATCTTTTTCAGTTGTCAAACGTTGGTGTTTCTTCCTCTGAACTCTCGGAAGCATGTTTAGCTAAACACAAAAATGATCCTCAAAGATCACACGAATTTTAAAGTAAAACATATTTTGCTAAGATATACGTCCACTTATTTAGCTATCAATTTGCGATGTTCCTTCAAAAACTTATGATTGGTTCTTGTCAACTGCATAGAGAGGAAGTTCTCAATTACAAACGCCATAATGATTTCGTGGTATAAGGAAACGAATGTCTGTCATTTTTTGTTGCCTTAAACTGACAGTTTTGTCACTTTAAGTGACATTACTACAGGGAGTTGTTTACTGATCAAAAGTGCAAAAATAACTTTTATCACTAGAAATTTGATTTGCCAATACGTTTTAAAATGTTTTTGTGAGTATAGCGTGGGAGTGAAAGAGTTTTGAATGAGCTTTCACGTTTAATCTGAAAGAATTATCTTTGTCGATCTATTGACTTTAAGCTGAAAGGAGCTCAGGACATTCCGTTTGATTCTCTCTCTCTCATTCTTTCTTTCTTTCTTTCTTTCTTTCTTTCTTTCTTTCTTTCTTTCTTTCTTTCTTTCTTTCTTTCTTTCTTTC
>JAOBAT010036234.1:7277-30732 GCA_026413305.1 Hydrozoanthus tunicans | reverse complement strand
CGTGCGTGTTTTAAGATTTCGTTTTGTTTCCCCAATGTAATTGGATCCACAGGAACAAGTCCCTTGATATATTAGATTTTACCTCGCCTTTTATATATTTTAATAAATTAATATTCCATCATTTTGTTTATCATATACTGAGACCCGATATTGGTGAGCTTAAATTAGAGAGACATTCGTTAGTTGCAGAATTTCAGTTGGTAATTAGTTGCTCGATCTACTTCGCCATCGTAGTAATTAAAATAGGTCTATAAAGGCCGATTTACACGGTGCAACTTTTTCCTAAAACTAATGCATGCAACTCGCCAGCAATAAATTTTAGCCGCCATTTGCACGCGTGCAACTTTTGGCCTTGCAACACAAAAAATCGTGTGCAATTGTCTCGGAAAAATGGCGGACACCCGGCAAACTGCGCTATTTATTTACTATTATAGCAACTGTCATGCGAGTGGTTGAAGCGAAGAACAGACCTTGCCCCCTGGCTCGGTTAGCTTTTAAGTTATTCCAGGGGGCCAGTGCCCTTTAAAGTATATCAATTTCACTTTTTTTTATCTACTTGTAAATATTATTATCTGGAGGGTACAAATAAAGTTGTTGTTGTTGTTGTTGTTGTTGTTTTATAACAGTTAAGACTAAAACCAAGAAAGCTACGGAAGATGTATTCACATGGACACAACAACTTTCGAGGTTGATCAGAAATTGAAACAAGAACATTTAATACAGGCCTTACCACTCAGGCAATTTTGTTGCAACTTTTTTTGAGTTCCATGCAGTAGTTTTAGGCTTGATTTACACGAAACAATTCGTGTTGTATGTCAATGGCATAAGCGAGTTGCACGCAATAGTTGTGGGCAAAAGTTGCACCGTGTAAATCGGTCTTAATACAAATAAACTTTATTGAGTTTAAAACTGTGGAATCCATTTAATGGGGCGTTTGGTCCTCGCGTTGTAGGTGTAAATGTGCCACGAGTTTGGAGGAGTTTGCCGCGGAAGCCGTGAAAATGAACAGGATGGTTTCGGAAGCGTCCAACATGCATTCACACAGGGAAGATGAATTCAAGAACAACTTGAAGCCGAAATTATTTGGCCTGTCGCCGCCCTCGAACTCATCCTTGGCGAAAAGAAGAGCAAAAATACGCCAAACAACATCGTAGATATACGTGACTGACTGCCATTAAGTAGCTGAAACAGGAAATATGAGAGACCTCGGGACCTGGGAGGGGTTGGGTTACTCCGGGGTTCAAAAAAATAGGAATGCTCACGTCGCTAAATGTGAAAAATTGCCAAAAGTGCCTTAAAGATACCTTGTTACATAGATTTTAAACAAGGCTTGCCGAAACCAAAGAAAACCTTTTTTTTAATATGAACTTTCTGTTTTTTTGAAAATATCAAATTGCCGGTTTTCTAAGACCGATTAAAATCCCTAAAGACACGACGAGCAACCCAATCATACAAATGTAGCCAATTAACTGGAAAAGCGTCTAGTGAAACCAACAGGAATGAATTGTTCCAAAAATTGAATTCAACTATTTCAAGCATGCCTCTGTCTATTGGCTAAAGCTATTAAAGGATGAATTAAGAATTAGGCATTAATTGGGAAGAAACAAAATTTGAAAAATAACCAGTCATTTTTGATACGGCCAAAAATTCGAGATTCGTTTTGTCTGTGAGAAAACTGGGCTAACGGCATTTCGTGTGATCACCGATTAAATGTTTGGTCAGTGAAAAAAAAATCAAACAAGCAAAGAAATATATAGCGAAATTAGAGTGAAACTAAAGTCAATTAAAAGGATAGTTTTTGTCCAACGGTAGGGGACCCTTTTCATGTAAACGGGTTAGAAATTATGGAGTACCCCCACCCCCCCAGGTTTGAAAAAAAAATTTTTTTCTATTGTGTATTTTTAATAAAACCGGAGTATGCTTATCCAGATAAACATATTGAAGTAAAAAAAACTATGTTGTAAATAATATTTAATTTATGAGAATTCGATAAAATTTTGCAATTTCATAATTTCGTACTTTGGAAATCGTGCCAAACTCTCGCAGCAAGAGTTCTTACTTGTTTCACCTGTAACAAGACCCATTTCGATAAGGTTACGAAAATGTGGCCGACGTTTGAATTGCTGCTGAATTAATCAATAAAATTAACACAAATAACATACAGGTTGAAGCTTGGCCCATCTTTTACAAAGCCCTGTCCAGTGAGGACTACGCCCTTTATTGGGGAAAGGTTTTCACGAGTTATGGTAGCTAATGCAACGGATATTTCTTTAAGTGAACATTTCTCTCGGCGACAAGAATAAGAGGGTTCGAAAGAAGATAAGCTGGTAATTGAGAATTGCCTAAATTTCAACTGCTTGCCGATAATAAATACTCTCCTTTTTCATTAGAATCTGTTTTTAACGACATGGGGTTCGTACAGGTCATGGAAAACCTGGAAAGTCACGAAATTCTAGAATTTCATTTTCCAGGCCTAGAAAGTCGTGGAATTTTGATAAAAGTTATGGAAAATTAGCAGAACTTGGATTGGTTACAACGAGTAGAAAAAAAATACAACCATTATAAAATGTGCACAAAATCACACGCCCTTTTGCTGAATAATTAATGATTTTACTCAGTGCGGTAAAAACGTGCGACAGATAATTTTAATTTGGTAATGTTTCAAAATAAACATCCCTTTCTTCACTTGGTTAGCTTGCATTATGCTAAGAAGGGGAAAATGAAACTACTTTTGATATATTCAGGGAAAAAACGACAATGCTAGGTTGTGGAAAATCCAGAAAAGTCATGGAAAAAATTTAAGGAATTTCAGAAGGTCAAACTGACAACCTCGTTCCCATGGCTTTCTCCTATGTGGTTGTGTCCCGACCGTGCCACAACTAAGGGAAAAGCCCTGGGAACGAAAAATTTCTAAGAACATGCTGAGGCTGAGGAAATGCGAGAAGTTTTGTTCTGGATACTACATAATATTGATTCTTCTCGGCTAACATTCATCAGTACAGCATCGCCTTTAGTTTTGAGCATGTACAAGTTTTGAAACTTGTACTTTTTATTTATTGTACTTGTTTTTTGCCGGCCATGACTGATAAGCCAGACGCAATTTCCACAAAGGGCATGACGAGTGTTTTCTTAATGTCTTCACTCCCTTAAAACCCAACAGGTACCGACCTAGTTTAAGTAGGAGGGCCGACTGTTTAGCGTCCTTATCCGAGAAGACGCGAAGGTCTAACCGTTTGTAGATGTTAGAGCAAAGACAACACCTTCACTTCATTTGTTTTAAGACCCTGAGTGAAGGCCCGGCACTAGGAATCGAACCCAGGCCTCCCGCACGAAAGACTGGCACCTTACCAACTGGGTTATGATCGCATGGGGCCGAGTAAAATTTAGAATTTCAGTTTCTCGTGCGTTTTTATTATTTTTTTTAATTTGGAAAATGAAAACACGAGTGAAGTTACAACCTCGCCCCCCTTCCCCCCCGTCGACGGGGTTGAGGTTGGCGAAGTTAATCCTTAATTTTACGGAAACCATACGATTACATATTTACGAGGTCGAGGGCAAAATTTTTCGAGGTACCGCCACGAGAAGGCTTTTCTTACCTTATGTGATTTATCCAGAGTTTCTTCAAGTTTGAAAGCCTTTACAATATCTTTTAAAAAACAATCTCAAACGTTCGGAAATCTTCGGAAACGGTATATATTTCTAAAGCATTTTTATGTTTTTTTGGAATGTTTTTCGGAAAATCTTCGCAAACTATGAAGGCCCGGCACTAGGAATCGAAAAATGGCTAAAATAACGTTTTTAAGGAATTTTTAAGACTTTTTAAAAATTTTTCGGAAAAGTACAGTGCCTAATCAGCGCCGAGTAACTTTGACCCGAATTAAGAAAAATTCCCCCTTGTCATCCAATGAAATCGAAGTAATTTTGCACTCTGTGCTTATATAATCGAAAAGAAGAAGCAAACATAAAACCCAATTTAACCAACTTTTTTTCAGCATCTGACCGATACGCTTATAAATATAGTTCTGAAAAAGCCAAGTTATAGTTCGCTGCTGACTGAGGAATGACGTCGGCTATGCAAGAGTACAACAGTTTATTTATTATCTTGGTATTTAAAAAATACTCGACTGCAAAGGCCAGTTCAAGCTAAACGTAGCTAGATGAACGACGTGTTTGTTTGCTGCAACAACCGGTAGAGGTCACATAAAGTAATAGTAGATTAATACTTACCTGAAGAAATAACTTCTACCTATAGATTATCCTAATGGCTAAATAAAGCTAAATAGATGACATTTTTGTTTGCTGCAACAACGGGTCGAGAAAGAGAACACCAATGGAAAAAAATCGAAACACTAGTCACTAGTACTAAACACACTTTGGTAAAATTTCAATATCGTTTAGAATATTATCCCAAGTTAGTTAAAGCCGTTCAACTTCAACACGTAGCCATCAGAACCTTGCAACACTTGAACAACTCATTCACTGCCGTTGTTATTCTGTTACGATCAGTCTAACAACAATATCATTCACGACTGCAGACACTAGCCACAACATACAAACATTGTCGCAAGTGACGGTAAGTTTTGTTTTATTAAAAACCCTTGCATTTCTTAAGTTTAATTTAAAGCTCAAGTGCTCTGACTAGCTCTAATAAATTAATGAGACTCTTTTTAAAATTATTGACAATTTGATTGTAAGTCCCGAGTCAGCCAGATATTCGACTACAACGATGGCATTCTTTGCGCAAAGTTACAGCGAAGCCACAAGGAATAGTCAGTGAGCAAAGCCAGATTTTGTATCTTTACCCCTCCCCCTCACAGTATAACCTTAATCCTTAATACTCTCTAAGTCCTTGCGAACGTGTACGCCGCCACTGTAGACTAGTTAGTCTTAATTCTAGTTGCCAAACGGGTAATATCCATTTACTTCCGCACACACTGTTGCAAATAAAATCATTGCTCCAACTAAAAATTAAGGAAGACTGTTAACCTAGAACGTTCCAAGTACAGCCGTTTACTAAAACGATCCCGAGCAGTCTTCAGACAGGTTTTGACCCTGCCGCCCATGCATCCACTACTCGGTTTTTGAAGACTGCTAACGGTACTTTGTGTAAGTTTATTATATAGTGAATTGCCTCCTTGGAGCAGCGGACTCGGTCTCGTTTAAGTTTCAATACAAAATTTACAAGCGGTAATAGCACTGACAGTTTTCAACTGTTCACTCATGCGAATGCCTGCTGGCCAGTAATATCTCGTCCCAAAATCAAGGCGTGGATATCATGAGTACCTTTGGGGTAAGAAAGACAAATGATTATTTTAATAATAACTATGACTGTTATATTAAAATAAGTATGCTTATATTGCTCAAAATTTAAGGCTCTGATTTGACGGGGGGGGCTTATTGGAGCGTTTACGGTATGTGAAGATAGATTCATCCACATAAGCCCGGTCCACACGACAGCATACAAACAGTTAAGCTCACGAGAGCTCAGCCCAACCTCTACTGAACATCCAGCAAATTTTCTCCTCGCAAGGCATTGGGGCAAGTATTTGTCACAACTGATTTACGCATCGCTGCCTTGCGAGGCGAAACCCTCAAAAATTCCTACCGGCACACGAGAGAAACTGATTGAGCTCTCTCTCTAGGCAACGAGTTCAGCTTTTTCGTTTCGCCTGGCAACAAATGAAATACTGTGTTATCTTTACAACAAGAACTCGCTACTTTACCTTCATAGGTGTTCACCGCTTCAAGGTTGAGCATGTGACGTACTACGTGATATTCATCTGCAATCCCGTTACCTGGATAGATTTTAAAAAATATTGCATAATATGGTGAATAGAAAGAGGACCACAAGTACTAAAACAGTGTAACAGCTTGTAAGCCCTCGTAACTTGTGACCATATATTTTTAATATTATGTGCCCAGGGTGACTTTCATACTTCCTCTAAGTGTCAGTGAGTTCGGAGCTTGTAAGAAAAACTAATCGACTTGCTTGGTATAAAGGATCTTTATTTAACTGTTTAATCTCGTTGGCGACTAAATTTTCTTTCTAATACGGAAATAAATGAAATGAGGAAACGCAGTTATCTTCTTAAAATTTCAACAATGGACACGTTAAAAAGAAGTTACGTGCAGCCCATGGTGAAATTTCTTATCAGACTAGCCAAGATGATGTATTCTTCACAAGTGCTTGATACTAAGACGCAGAGCGTAAAAAAGGGCGGAATCTTTTCCCTCCCATCAAACTTTTCTGATGATCGTAACAGCGCGCGCGAAAGGCCGAGTTGCGGAGAACTATACTCTATTTTTTGTTATCTTTTCCCAAAAAATACATAGAGGACGCGAACATATGAAGAGATTTAACGAGTCAGAGTAGAGTACGAGACATAAAATTCATATGTTCGCGCCAACGTGTAATTTTCTTTTTATTATAAAGATATAAGTGTTTGTTTGCACCGAAATGAACGGAAAAGCAAAGAAATGACGTCAGCGATATCTTCAGTGAGGTGAGGAAAATATGTCACTCGTATCCCGGATGTAAATTCGTATGAAATCTATAAGTAGTGTATGTAAAACACTCGTATATTTATATATTAATTAATAATATACATATATTTCATCTGCGGTTACAGGTTACCAGCTTACCATCACTCGCACAATCATTCATACTTTAGCTGATTCAAAACCCACCTCCCAACATGTCACGTGCCATTCTGGCGATTTCCAAAGATTTTCCACACGAATTTCTCTTAATCATGGATACCATACTCGGACAGTGCCTGGAATTAAGAAAGTGCCAGGTTATCTACTTTATGAAACACAACTAGTACAGAGTGGTAGATTGGCAGTTGAGTGACTTCTAGGTGTGTTGCATTATTTCCTTCTTGAGGGCAACTACATGTCTATCTAGATTCAAACAGATACATGAGTAAAACACTACTTGACCAAAGCATTGTCATAGTTTTATGACAATCATCATTGAAAAAAAGATCTTGAAACTCTGAGAGCTATTATTCTAACTTTCTTTTCTACAACATTATACACATTCCATGTAACTACAAATGAAAGCTATAAAAGAATTTACTTGTTGGAAGCATACAGTGATTTGCTATACCACACAATTGTTATCCGAGCTTGATTGTTCTTTCGCTCTTATCACAGGCTTAACAGGAACGAGGCCTATCTCGTCCAATGACTGTTATTAATCACAGTTTTCCAGGGTTTCATTTTGTGTTTCAACTGAGTCTGTCTAATGCTGGAGGCATTTGCTTTTATATTCAAGACAAAAATACATTTTCAGTTCGCCCCCTATGGTTATTTTAGGTAGTCAGCATCCACTAAAAAATTAATGAAACTTTCTTTTCTTGATCTCTACAAGGGTGAAGGAAAAAAAGTTGTTGTTGTTGTTGCAATCATGTTTAACACATACATTCCATTGTCTTTAAGTCTTCCTACTTGTAAGCATGCTTGGAGTGCAATGGAAATCTGAAAACAAGATAAGAAGTTAAATACATGTCCAGCTTTAACACCACAGTTAGTTCAAGTAAAAAACTTACTTAATAGCCGTTTCTAACAGAAAGTGAAGTGCTTTGAGCTGTAATCATTTGGTTTCATCCGTTTTGTTGTGGTTTACTGGATTTTGTCACAAAGTGAAGAAAGTTCAATGCTGAACGCTAATTCAAATGTGGTGAAGTACTCATCAAGGTGACCACCGTCTTAATGATGTATTTACAAACAAACATATGTTCATGAGTTCTTATGTAGCTCAGAAGCTTCATTAGGCGATTGGCTTGGTTTGAATTATTAATGCCATGTTAAATGACTTATCAGCTGCTGTTGTCGAAAACCACATACTTAATCTGTAAAATTTAATCAATAACTACAATTTAAAGGATTTCAGGTACAAGTCATCTTCTTCTAATAGTATCAGTTCAACGTGTTTTCTCTTCTCTCATAACTCATTGAATTTTACTCTATCAATGGTGCAGGAATCCTGGTGCAGCATGCAGCAAATTTAATATACAGTACAGACTCACTTCTGTTGCCATGTCAGCAAGTTTCTTCTGAATCAGCTGGTTACAAGCAAGTGGTCGATTAAACTGGTGTCTAGAGAGTAAAGGCAGTTAGAAATTAAAACAACTCAAATCGTAAGACAAATGCAACTTTAAAGATATCTTGTTGAAATAAAAATAAACTACATATGAAAAAAAACTTAAGCATTAATTAGATTGGAAGGTTTAAATCTAAAGAAACAAACATTAACTCTTACATATACCTAACATCAATATAAACTTAATGTGCTGTATATACATTTCCCAGGGAAACAGTTAGTTTTGTTTTCCCGAGGGACTATACATTGAGTGCTTTTGTTGTATAATTAGACTTTCCCTTTTGTTGAGACTTTTTTGGTGACGTGTTCAACATTTACTGCTTAATTGTATCTCAATCAGGATACATTTGAATTTGATCAGAGGTGCATGACCAAGAATCAACCAATCACAGTGCTCATTTTGATGAGTGAAAGTCTAGGTACTATATAACTACAACAAAGCTTAAAACACCTTAAAATATAATTCCAGTGAGGCCTTACCACTGGAACAGGAAATAATCCAATTTCAAGTGTCACTGATCTACAGTTGCATTAACAAGGGAGCCCTTAAACTCACACAAGGAAAGAGAAAAAATCTCTGACCTTGGTGGGATTCAAACCCACACCCTACGAAACAGAGCTACGTTGCTCTAACCAACTGAGCTACGGGGCCAGCTGGGAGTTTGGTCAAGGGATTTAAGGTCATGGATTTGAATCCCACCAAGGTCAGAAATTTTTTCTTTTACCTTGTGTGGGTTATAGGATTCCTTGTTAATGCTGTACTGTAGATCAGTGACACTTGGATTATATCCCATTAATATTCCAGTGCTATGGCCTTACTCAAATTTATATGTTGTATTCACTCATATGCCACTGAAGGACAACACTCCGCCATAAAACAGTATTACCTTGTATATTACCTACTCATCCACCCCTCCCTTATGAATCTGTCATTTTTAGAGCCTCAGTCTTACATTATTATCATAAGGGAAATTAGAGTCAAAATAAACAAATTTTCAAAGTTCTTGTGCATTTTGAGCCATCACTCAAAAAATGTAGTTCTGAGCAAAACTGATCAGTCAATAGTAAATTCTTTGCCTGTTGTTAAAGTGCTTGCTTTGTACATAACTGCCCAATCAGCAATCAAACAGATTGATTACAGAATTTGATATCATTTGTACTGATGAACTCACAAATACTAATAACAAATGATATATTTAATAGAGCAGACCACTCCATCCAACTAACCTGTCAAGAACATACTGTCTGGCTGTTTCATAACAAAATTCAGCAGCACCCAGTGCACCCCACGCAATGCCGAACCTGGCACTGTTCAGACAGCCAAATGGGCCCTTAAGTTATGAAACATACAGTCAAGTTGATTCCATATCTTAAGTTCATAATCTTCAAGTTACTTTAAAAGTGTTTCTATGTACATGTGGCAACAACATTAATAGAATTCTTTTGATGTGTAACTTTTTTAAAAGGCAAGTTCATGTCTTTATAGATTTCTCTTATGCAGAACACAAGTTTTTTTTTTTAAAAGAAAGGTTATCTTAAAGACGCTTTTGACATTAAGTGGAAAAACTAAAGTCCAACTAATGTTCTCAAATTCAAAAGAGATAGCTTGCATGTTCACTAGTACTGCAAAAAGAAAACATTAACAAAGGGATATGTTAAAGATCCCTAAAATATCCATAACAATGGAAGAGTAGCAGCAACTGGTATCAGTGTCAGGATGTACAAGACCTCAAGTAAAAACTCACACAGTGCAAAACTCAAGAAAATTTAACACCTCGAAGCAATACAATTTGTGAGATGCAAACATGATTGTGCAAATTATTTTCTGAGAGATAGCAGGGAATACTGTATGGCCACCTGATCAAGCTACAGAAACACACACGTTATTACATAATTTTATTATTACAGCTGTATTATTCTATTGATAACGGCACACACACTACTGTACCTTCAGTCCTTCCACATTTGGGAGCAGGTTCTCTTCAGGTACTTCAACATCCTCCATTACAATCTGACCAGTAGTTGATGCTCTTAAAGAAAACTTGCCTTCAATCTTTGGAGCTGAGAGTCCTTCCATACCCTATTTGTATAGAAATGCAAAAATATCAGTTATCTTGAAATATTATTGATGGATAAATCAACCAGTCTAGATCAATTATTCAGGTAACAAGCTAAGTACATCAAACTATATCATTCAATCACTTTAAATCAGTCAGTTAAATAGCAATCGGTTAACCATCCTCAACTAAGGCAACCAATATTAATCTAACTGTAGGCATGCAGTCAGTATTGAAAATTATCAAATGTGCAAATTTGAATTTGAACTTAGTTCAAATTAAAGTACACCCATTTTTGTCAATATCTTATCTAACTTGTATAATGACAAATAAAATTTGCTCAAATTAATAGATTACCTTTTCAAGAATGAACCCCCTGATCTTGCCATCTTCACATTTGGCCCAGACAATAAACACATCTGCAATGGGGGAGTTTGTAATCCTGTGTAACAAGTACAACATCAGAATCAAATATTATGTCACAGAGTTTAAAAGAGTTCTAGATAATTATACAGTTGCAAGTCCAGGGCCTATAACCAAGTTCTTATTAAAAGCTAATACAGCTGTAGCTTGAAGCCTGTTCTTGGTTAATATCAATTATTAACAACTAGGCCAGTTTCAATATTGATTGTTTAATTTGACTATAATAAATTCTGTTAATATTTTCTTTAAGTTATAATTAAAACATTAATGTACACACCATGATTTGCTTCCATTAAGAATGAAGCTATTCCCAGCTGGGTTGTGTTTTGCTTTAGTTTCCATTCCTCCAGGATCACTGCCATGGTTAGGTTCTGTCAGTCCAAAACAACCGACCAGTTCTCCTCTAGCTGTTAACCAAAATTATTACATAACTTTAACACAAGACAATATGCCACAAGTGTGAATCATTTAATGTTTCTATTGCACTGCATTTCTCTTAATTGAACATAACACTCCAAAGCTTGTGAACTGAACTTGATCAGATCAACAAATCTTAAACTGTGAATGTACTGAAAAAGATCTTGTACAACTTGCTGTACATTAAATTGTTAATTTGATATACAACAAAATAAAACTAGGGTACACCAGTGGTATTCAATAACTGTTGTCACTAGGGCTAAATGAAAGGGCCAGCACACCACTTTATCATTTTTCAGCAATTTCTATGATCCCATTTTACACTATTTTACCCATGAAACACGTTTGACAGAAAAGATTTGAATTTGACTAAATAAACTGTTGAAACAAGCCCAACACTGCGAGATAAATTAATCATAACGCATCTGAAAACCATCTAGTTAGTATACATTCAGTTGTGATCGTTTCAAAATAAATGCAATTTTTTCCTTATTTTTTATGCTTCATTTTTACCATTGCATTTTGAACTGTGATGTGAAGTTATCCAAGTTGAATGTTCAAGAGAATTTAAAAGAAAGATTTCTGAATAATGATAGTACACTTTAATTAGTGAACAAGCGGATGCAGTTTGAGGAACTGATAAAATTAGAGTATTACAAGTGCCACTAGCTCTCACATAACAGGAAGGGAGACCTTACATATAGTACTATGTGACCAGGTGTTTCCTATAGGTCTGAAGTAGGCAGGTAGTAAAACTTGAATCCCAAGCAATGTTTAAATAAATTGTTTAAGTTTATTTTGGCTTTTTGGTTGAGATGCTGGAAGTAGCCAAGCGAAGTCGTATTCACAGATCAGTTTGCACAGTGCTTAGGCCCTTAATGAAGCTGGCCCACTGAATACGGTTTATAATGTTAACTTATTTCTATAGCAGCGATAAAACCTATTTTGGCTACTTCATTCATTGATAAACTTTGCCTCTTCAAACTATCAAAAACATGATGATATTCTGATTACAAACCAAAAAAAGAAACAGCAGGCATAGTGGGGAAGCAAAGAGGGAACTAATCAACTTGAGTGTGTACCCACTGGTTCATTAGTAAAATTAATACTTACAGCTTGGATAACCTACCTAATCTTGGGAGGTATTTTAGCCGCTGCTCTTCTGTACCATATGCATGAATTGGATGCATGACAAGTGATGATTGCACACTCATGGCTGAACGATAAGCACTGTCAACCCTGGAATAAGTTGAATTAAAAATGCAGAGTAAGACAAGAACTTGTAAGAACAAAACAAGCAACTTATATACTATTTACTTTGTAGGTCTCCCTTCGACGGCTACATCAACAGAAATAAAAAAATTAATACCAATTATGTTGAATGTTCTATAGGTCAAGGACATAAATTGAGCCCTACCACCTTATGATCTGCGTACATATTAAATATTTAATTACTGTACATGTACCTTTCACATTCTCTTGCAATTAATCCATAGGCAACAGATGATACTCCAGCACAATCATAACCTTTTAATGCAAGATTATTGCAACATCAGTGCTCCACACTTTTGCTACTCCACTAGCCCAGAACTAGCAAAACTTTCTGGTGGGCTAGTATAAATGTGTTACAACTATCCCCTAGATTAGTTAGTTTTATAAAAAATTAGACCAAAAAGATAGTGCTGAAAGATTAGCAAACCTGAAAATCAACTAGTGGCTCATCTTTGTGATTTTTTTGCTTATAATTTACAGTTCAACATTATTTTATTTAACAGTTTTTTTACAAAATAATAATATATTTTGCTATAATATAGGCATATATAATATACATAATTATGCTGCCTAAAGGGTAACATGAAAAGTTAATGGATGGGAAAATAAAATAATTCTAAAGCAAAATAAAATAATAAAATTACAGATACACATAGTCACAGAAAACTACCTTATAAAGTAATGAAATTTGTGCAGATAAATGAGACAGAAGTTAGATGAAAACTATATTTGAAAGTCAATGTTGTCTTGATAATCAACAAATGAATGAAACTACCTTTGATTGCATTTTTGAAAAGTGAAAGTGATTTAATACTAGCCTACATCCTAGTATCCAAAAAAGTTAGTGTCAAGTTCTGAACATTACATGATACTTTCTTGTTTACAGCAACACTTAATGTGTCGGCAAGCAGTGCTCAGTTTCAACAAGTAGCTTGGGCACAAAGTTCAATGATACATGTAGCTACAGTAGTTTTAAAGTCAAATTGAGAGTGGGCTAGCTGGCTGGCTGGCCGGGGAGTGATGATTTTTTAACAGAGAATTATGGAAAGCGGTAACCTGCTTTTTTAGCAAGTAGGTTCTTACAATTTCTTATACTTCTGTATTAATTATAATAAGTACTACAAGTTACACTTTACTCCACAAATGTTAGCAGAAGTGTTCATCGAGGTTATTTTCATCTTTTATGTAATTCTAAAAAAGGATAAAGTGTTTTATAAGTATCTTCTTTCAGCTCTATCATATATGTGCATGTCACTTTGTATAATTGTGTTTTAATTTGCTTTGGATGTTCCTCACAGTCAATCAGACACACAGATGGAGATGCCTTATTACTAAAACCTTTTAAAATGGTGTCATTGGCTTGATAACCAAATAGAGTAGGTTAGTTCAAGATAACAGCTGCTGATAAGTTGCCCAATTAGTAAAGCTTCTGAACTAAGCTGAAAAACAGTGTAAACTGTAAAGGTGTGTTGCCTTCTAGATAGGTTGCTAAACATTTGTCACCTTGATGAATACTTCTGCTAACAATTAAACTAGTACGCTTAGCATTGCGCCTACCCTGCTTTCTTCACAAGACCACCACAAAAACAGAAATAATTAAGAAATGGCAAGTTATCTAAATGTCTTCACAGAACGGCAATTTACCCTTGACTGATATACATATATTAGTGGGCCAGTACAAACAATACTTGAAATTATTACTAAACCAACAAACCAAGCTAGAAGTTTTACAAACCCTCAATGGTACATCCCAAAACGCCAAGTTCACCCATTCGTCGCAATATATCTCGATCAAAGACTGCAAAACACCAAAATTAATACGAGGAAAAAAGACAGCAACAGTAGGCAGTTATACCAGACCTGTAGTTTGTTTGTTTCAAAAACCCTCATCAAACTGATCTATAATTATAATATTATATTTATTTGTTCGGTTCTTCATCAAAAATAAGTTTACTACTTAACTAGCCTAGTTACCCACTGAAAATTTAATTTTCACTTGATGACCTCGAAGATAGGGGTAATCCCTATACTGGGATGGTAGGTATTACCGACATATTTTTACGGGTTAAAATTGCCAGTCCAGTATTTTAAGGGGTTATTACACCAAGAGCCTGGTAATTTCAGGGTTGAAAAATGCAGAAATATTAGACTGCTTGCAGTCCCAAGTTTTAGCAAACATGCATACTGATAAGAAGTTAAGAAAAAAAGTCCTTTCATTGGTAAACATTCTAATATGCGCAGTCAGCTTTCAATTGGTACATTTTAGGGTAATTTTAAAACTGAGAGGTATTGTTTAAGGTTGAAAACTTTCATCTCTTGGTATTTTTTAGGGTATTTCGGGGACTTTTTCCAATAGCCATCCCTACTTTTAACCCCAAAGTATCCCCCAGGCTTGATGACTACAAACCAAATGAAATTTTCTATAAAACTAGATGCAAAACATTATGAGGCCATAGAATATGGAAACTGCAAAAATTTGTGCGCAACAATCTACAGTCAGACATCTATGCAGAGATAGTATAGATTATATCATTGCCTGTTGAAGAAATATTTGCAGGCAACTAAAGCTTGTGCTGCCTCATTTTTAATTCTGGTAGCCTGAGTTAGCTATTTGAAAAAAGTTAATTTTGAGCCTTGTGCTGTTAAATTATGCTAGCTTTGTTCCCTCACTTATAATAATTATCTTTCATAAAATTTTCTAGTTGTTGTGTGTAACCTTATTTCTGTATGATATATCATGTATTTCAATCAAACAAGAATTTTAAACTAAAACAAAATGTTCACCTTCATTTCTGTTGGCCATCACAATGCTTGGCATCAACTGCTCTTGGCAGTAATGCTTAAACTGGTCCCTAAGTGTATAAAGCAACATCAACTACATCAATGGCAAAATAAAATTGATTGATTTTGATTGGCTATACAGTAATAGTCTAACAACTTTTTGGATCAAATAATTTAGCATATAATTCTAAGAAAATAATTATCTTATGCAAGTTTTGAAGAATAGGGTTGCATTACATGCAAATACTGCACCTTCATCAAATTTAACAAGTGTAGTGACCATTGTAGCAGAAAAATCGGAAACACACACATTAAGAACTAGTTACCTGACGATTATTTCTTCTTCTGTTAAACCACTCTCCAAATTAAGAGGATCTCGGTAATCAAATTTGGCTGCAAATATTTAAAATTAAGTATTACCAAATACAATAATTATAGAAAAAGCGTCCCAACGTACGTATACAATTAGCGCACTGTATTTCGTAACTCTTTCTAAGAAACTCACCGAAAGTCGATTTCTTGTCCTTTTCTGGCACTGTTTGTAAATATTATTAAGGAAATTACATTTTCATTTCGAACTAGAATCTCTTTTCTCAATTTATAATTAAGCAGAGTTATTATTTATACTATTCTAACTGTTCTAAATAGTCGAACAGTCAATCAAGAAATGAGCGTGACTACTAACACGCACAGAATCTTGAGAAAATTGAAGGATACATGGTTGGGCAGTTGCTGAGGCAAGCCCTCGACAAAACAAAGGGGCAACATTTTTGTATGATCCAAGCTGTCTTGTCACTCGAAATAAAGCCATATTTCACGAAAGATGGCAAGAACTTGCCAAATGAACGTGTATATTTCAGCTCTGTCTGTGTCAAATTTATCCGATCGGTTGGCCAGCGGTTAACACCATGGTGTTACATAATAACTTCCATTGGTACACATGCGCAGTTGAAATCTATGAATCCTCGACCTAGTCTTACACGGCCCTCGAGTTTGCACGAGTTTTGTTTTATCGATTTTATCGTTCGAGCAAGAGTTATAAATCACAACAATAGTTTTTGAGAATGGACAACACTTAGGGTCATCTTCCCATATTTACTCCATTAAGGTTTCTTGCTGTGCGTGGGTAAGCTAACAGCTGTATCTTGAGTGTCTATGCTTAGAGGGGAAAAATCAAAGACAAGCGTTTTGTTTCGCTAACATGGCGGCCTCCGTTGCACAAGAGAACCCACCGTTTCCCGCTCCAGACGGTACGTATTCCCAGCTGTTATGTTTCAATGTTGTGTACGTAAAATGTTGACATAAGCTCGAACTCCAAGACGGGACTATTAACCAAGCTCAGATCGTAAGTTCAAACCACACTAAGCTCTTTCTGACTAAAGTGAATGCACCAAATATTTACACAGATATTAAAAAGAATATAGCGTTAATACTTAAGATATCACAATAAAAATTGAGAGAAGCAATTCCATTCGGCTGCCATCCAACGACCATCTTCAGAATATGCTTGCTTTGTAGTACAAGCAAGTGATCATAAAATACCATCATTACACTTGTAACTGATTTAGTTAGTAAATGCGTTATAATCAGTGGCAAGTAACATTTTTTGTTAAACAATTATTATATCATATCAAATTTAAAGCTGCACATGTATTTATACCAGCGTGTTTTTAGAACAAATTGATTTGTTTTTTGCAGGATAAATAGAGTTACTCTTATTAGCGGAAAGCGAGGTATGCATTATGGGTACCACTCAGTGTTCGCCGATAAAAGTTGAAATTGACTGACAGACATCAATGTCTGATATCAGTTGATAGTCACACCCTTTCAAGCTATCGAGTGATCATCAGTAATTATTGATATCATTTGATGAATTAATTGTAACCATTTCAATATATAGGTTAATATAAAGAAGCTTTTATAGAATTATATGTAAAGTGTCTTTGAATTTTTTAGATAAAGACACTTTAAGAACCTAGTTGTTTATAATTAATCATAATGTGGATAGATATCAGTTTTCATTGATTGCCAATGATAGTATATTATATTGATTGAAGAAATGATTATTGATTCACAAGTTGAAGACTCAGAAAAAATTCTGAGTCACTGACAGGAATCGAACCCGGTATGCAGAGGGTTGCGGGTTTAATTCCAGTCAGTGACTCAGAAATTTTTCTGAGTCTTCAACTTGTGAATCAATTATTTCTTCATCTTTATATGCAAGTATCAAACTACCATGATTTGATAATAATATTGATCATTGATTGTTAACACTGGAACCTATAGGATATAAACAACAGCTTTCACCAGCCCGTTAGCCAGTAAGCATTCTTCCTCACATCAGGGTGGCTGATAGCACAAACAGCTATCCCAAGAAAAAGTTTGACAACCTTTTTCTACTCTTTTTGTCATAAAGCAACTGTTATAATCCTTTAAAAGTTAATGCTTAAGTCCATTTTCACTGTGAAATAGTTAATGAACTACTTCTAATTTTTTGCCGAATAGTTTAACTGAAGTGCAAGGGTGTAGTTTTACTGTTTATCGCAAGACTTTGTATAATTATAATTACCATCTATCAGGTGCTACAAAATTTAGAGAGATATATAAATTTTGATATGTTAACATGGAGTAATGCAAACATTTGCAAAATTCCTTGGATGCAGGGGTCAGCATTACAAAACCAGACAGGAACTATGAAGGCATCCAGGAAGCATTTAGTTTAAAACTTAGTTTAAAATGTTTATTTATAGATTTATTGTTTTAACAGTTTTTCTTGAAAAACACCATGACTCCACTCAAGCACTGCAAAAATAGAGTAACTATTAGAACTGTTGAGACAGAAGAGACAGAAACACTGACGTCACTTGTAATAGTAAAAATACTCTAATAGCTAATCTTTATTGAGGATGCCAACATCACAAAAAAGTGGTTTACAGAGGGGTCATCTAAAGGTAACTACATATAAATATAATTACGTAAAAATATGAATATAAATACAATCAAGAAAAAACATATCGGTGTATGGAGAATGACATATGGAGACATTTCATTTGATTATCAAGTTCCTAAAATGTGTCAAGTATAGTTTCAGAAAATAAAGCTCAACTAACCGATGTACAAGTACAGTATGTAGATTCAGTGTACTAGCCATCTAAAAAGTCAGAACCTCTGGCTATCTAATTTACATGAATTATAATTATCATTATTATTTGAAAATATCAAGTTAGAACCTACGACTTCTTTACACCAAATATTACTACACTACAATGTTTATACCATCAGAATGGTTTGCGAAGAGAAAAGTAATGAAAACCAGGGAAAAACTCAGGGGAAATGATAGGAAAGCCCTCTCATATTTTTAGCATAGCCCTGGAGAATTGTAGCACGTTTTTCTTTAAAGAAGTGATATTTTAAATTTTAATAATTAATTCTCTGAATTTTAATGCAGATCAAGAACAAAAGAACATTATTGACAAACTGGCTAACTTTGTGGCAAGAAATGGGAGCAAGTTTGAAGAGATGACCAAAGACAAACAGAAAGAAAACAAGAAGTTTGCATTTCTTTTTGGTGGAGAATATTACAACTACTACAAATGGAGAGTTTCAGTCGAAATTGGTAAGCCATAATTTGTGAGCATCTGCAACACTTTTGATTTCTTTCCAGGGGTACCGGTACACACTTTTTATTTTCCTTTCTCTCCTCCCCGTGGCACCATTCTTGTAACATTGACTTTATTTTGCATCTATTTACAGTGTTATCTGGCTGTAGGTATGCCTAACTCCTGCACAATACGAGAGACACCTTTCTTTGATAAGGAAGTGGGCAATTTTTTTGGACTTTCCACACTGATATAGATGTATATATATTTACTATTGTTGAATTAATAATATTTTACGAGTTTTTTGCTCTATACTTTTATTTTGATCTACAGGTACTATTATTAGATTTTGAGGTTTTTCCATGCAGTACCATAATGATTGTTCCACTCTGTACTGTTATTCAGAACTCCAGAGTAGTGTTTGGAAGTAGGAAGAACACAGTAGATAAATAGTGTAACTCACTACATTACTGCTTTTAGCTCAAAATCAAACACAGCAACATAAACAGAATGCCCAGCAGTTCCAGCAAAAGCAAGTTCTTCCTGGGCAAGCACCACACTATGGAGGCAACCCCCAAGCTGCGATCATACAACAAGCTATCGTTCAACAGTCAATCAATTCAGCACCATGGCAACAAGCACAGCAACAGGCTCAACAACAGGTGGGCAATCAATTTAGCACAAATATCATACTGTAATAAAGTTCTTACCCTTCAAGTTCTAGCCAGTGTATTAGCAAAATAATAATAATAATAATAATAATAATAATAGTAATTATAATAACAGTAAATGCTCTATTACGGTATATCCATAAAATGGCTCTTGACCCGAATAAACTAAGTTAACATTTGCTAAAAATTAAAAATAATAGTTTCATGATAATAATGTGAAATTAATAATTATAATGCTAACTAATTTATCTATGTTAAAACTAACTAAATTAATCTACACTAAAAAGCTAACAAATTCATGATAATAAAGTACAATTAATAATTATAATACAAGACATTGGAATGAAGACTGAAGGAAGTTACGATAAACCAGATTACTGGTCAGAGAGGCCTAACTAATCTGAGCTTCCATTCACATTGTGTTACAGATGCAAAATTTACAACAACAACAACAGCAGCAACAGCAGCAGCCGTTCACATTCGGAGGCACTCAAGGGCCACCGCAGCCCTCAGACCTGAACTTACCAGACTTCGAGACCCTTCTTCAAAAGATCATGGAGTCATGCACCAAAGATTCAATATCAGTTAGTTTAATTGAATAAACATTACTCGTATGTGCTGTATACTTCAGTTTTGACCTGTGGTACAAACTTGTTTAGAACTAAACTCATACAATAAACCATAATTTTCGGGCAATTACCCTCGCGGCAGATTACCCACACCACCCTAATTTGGCTACAAGAAGAAAAATTAAATGAACAGACTACCTGCACTGGTAGATAATCGGCACCTGCGAACAATAGAAAATATGCAAAAGAGTGTGGGAACTTACAAATTTGAAGCCATTGATTTTAAAGGGTTCTCCTTGTTATTCCTTATAAAATTAAGTATAAAGTTTGGAAAAAGTATTCACCTATCTATCCACAAACTTCTCACTTTTGATACTAAGACTACTTTCGTATCCAGTTAAAAGATGTTTTCATCTTCACTTGGCTGTATTTTAGTGTTGCATTGTGGCATCACACTCGTTTAGCATCATTTTTGTTTGGTCAAGCAAAAGCAGGGCAAGTGCAAAACAACTAAAACAGGAGGGGGTTGAATTGAGCAGATTTGTGAGATATTTATTTGACGCAAGCTTACTGTAAGGCCTTAGAAATTGCTTGAAACTGAAATGTTATATTATACTCTCTAACTCAAGATGACACTAGACTAAATTATAGTTAATACTTGAATTACTAGAGTACCCTTTTGTGTCAACTGAGGAAGTATGCCTAATTTGTGATAATCATCAGACGAGTATGTTTGTTTGCCTTGTGACTGGCAGGTTGGAAAAGGTTGGATTATTAGCAATAACAAGTCTCCACAACACTGTTATCATATTGCACAGTATCTTCTTCGAAGGTTTGTAATCTGACATAGAAAATTTCATGATTCCTTCACAATTTTACAGCCAATCCAGTGGTGAAATACCAGGAAAATTATTGTTGTTGGTGTTGCTTACTCATGTTGCTGCTGGAGTTTTTAGCTGCAACAAAACAAAACTAGTGTAAAATCAAGTTTACAGTGTATCATAGAGTGGTAAATCAAATTGCATCTTATTTAAGTTCTATTTATCAATATTGACCTGAATAATATTTAATTAACCTCGTTGCCATTATTTCTATCAATAATATTTCTTTTATCTTTTTCTACAACATCTTAAATCATTTCAAGATTCACAGCACTTTTTTGCACCCATATAGTCTCCGGTAAGAATATGTTATCCCCTTTTGTAAGTGCTCTAAATGAAGCAGGAAATGGGCAAGAAAAATAAGCATCGAACACATGACAAAATATTGTTCATTTATTCATTCTGTGCAGCACCATAGTCTCTCATGGGAATGACGTAGTTATTCTTTCTCAGAAATGATCCTTGTACTCCCCATGGACTCTGTTTTGTTTATTTTTTGTGATCAAACACATTTAAGCTAAACTCAAACTTAGCAGGGTATTGCATTCCCTTTAAACAGAAGTTTACTAATTGAGGTCTTAAGAAAACAATGTCGTTAGCTGTAGAAACCCTGAAAAAGGGTCAACTGAGCCAATGAGAGTGACTGGCTACTCTTTGTTCCTTCACAGAGCGTTGACCCCTGGGATGCAGTTTCAACACAAGCTTCATATTATTTACCTGATCAACGATCTCACTCATCATTGTGCTCGCAAGTCAGCCCAGGATCTTCAGAAGGCCATACAAGATGTTGTCGTGCCAATATTTGTGCACACTCATTTGGGAGAAACACCAGAAAATCAACAAAAACTCACAAAAGTTTTAAATATTTGGGAAAGTAACAACCTTTTTGAAGGATCTTACATATCGGTTAGTTGTAGCTGTTTGTTGTAGTTTGTCTTAGTATAAGGTTTGAACAGGTTGTGGAAAACCTGGAAAGTCACGGCATTTTGGAATTTCATTTTCTAGTTCTGGAAAGTTATGGAATGTTGATTAGGGTCATATATGGAAAGTAATGGAAAATTGGCAGGGTTTAGATCGGTAACAATGTGTAGAGAAAAAGAAATAACCATTACATATTATTTTATTTACACAAAATTACATGCCTTTTTGCTGAATAATCACTGGTTTCAACACAGAGACCTAGTGCAGAGAAGCAGAAGCAGTGGAGTAAAACCATTGGAGAGTAAAACCATTTTAATTCCCATATATCCCAAAATAAGCATCCCTTTCTTGACCTTGTTTTGCTTGCACAATGCTAGGGATGGGAACATGAAAATACTTTTAACTTATTGAGGAAAAAAATAACAATGCTATTGTAGGTCATGGAAATTTGAGGAAAGTCATGAAAAAAGTCATGGAAAGTCATGAAATTTCAGAAATTAAAAGAGTACAAACCTTGTAGTACTTGCTTTATCCTTTTCAGTCCCAGTTATATTGATTTTATTAGAAATTCTCCCAACTGTGTCCCATTTATTTTCAATGAACAAGTTTGGGAGAATTTGACTTTCTATCTTCGGTAGTTTGTTTTGTTTTATCAACTGTCATTTTCTCATCACAAAGTGATTTATTTTGTATGTGTTATTTGAGCTGATAACTGATTGGGACTAAAAGGGTTAAGATGCCAGCTGTCTGCTATTTTAATTTTATGTGTTTTAAAAGTTGAACCCATCTAAAAGTTAAGCCCCATTTTTGAACCCTAATATAACATTTCAAGCAATAGGAGTGTTTTAACTGTTTTCTGTTTCATCTCTCCGAGTAATTTACTTTTCAGTGTTAAATGCAAAGTTTAAATACCCAAACTACATGCTATTTTAAATTAATAAAATTATTCGAGAGAAGAGATTAAAGTAAAGATTAATTTTGTCAAAAAAAAACTTTACCAAGCACAGGATTCATTCATCCAAAGGTTATGAATTGGCAGCAGATTTAAGAAAAAAAAAATTTGCCAGTTCAATAACTAGTGGCGCCATCAGTTGAAAACATTTAAAATGTTAATAACTCAAGAACCATAAACATTTTGACAGATAAGGTATTAAAATTTTCACTTCATAGGTTCTTTAAACAGTATTTGTAAATGCGTGAAAGCCATTCCAAAGGAGCCATTCCTTAGGGAGTCTGGCTAAATAAAGTATTGAATCTTGTATACAAGAATTTTTAAAGTAAGGGGTTTCCAACATTGATCATTTGGTGCTAGCTCTTAATAGTTCTTGCTAAGGTTCCGTCTCAACTTCATTTTTATAACTGACAACCCTTTCAGCCCTGGTCAGTTTTATAAGATCAAATCAAACTCATACAAAAAATAAAGTGTGGTAATGAGAAAATAAGGATTGATCAAACACAGTTAACTGCAGGAGATGTAAAGCAAAGTTCTTCTAAACCTGTTGTATATATGAAAATAAGTATGAGTTCTGTTTGGGAGAATTTAAAAACACATCATTTGACATGTTTGGGTTGAGGGGGTTTAGATTTTGTTGAAAACTACATTCACTCAGTGAATACTAGCTACATTGTCACCAGCCAGTTTTTTCCACTCTTCCCACCCTGCTCATATAGTTACCTTGTTCATGTACTTACCCTAGCCTGCTCATGTACTTACCCTAGCCTGCTCATGTAGCTACCCTAGCCTGCTCATGTAGCTA
>JAOBAT010036123.1:0-30763 GCA_026413305.1 Hydrozoanthus tunicans | reverse complement strand
AATTCCATTGCCGCCGATAATGCCATTGCCACTGATAATTCCATTGCCGCTGATAATGCCATTGCCGCTGATAATTCAATTCCCGCTGATAATGCAATTGCCACGGAATGTGCCACTCAGTGCAGTTGTTCATTCCATTAATGTTGCTGCTTCATTGTCATTGCCAATGCAAAAACGTTCCTACTCAAAATGTTTTTTTGATTGTCAATTCCCTTACATTTGTATTAGCTAGACCAGTATTAGTAATCTATCTTATCAGAGTTTACCATGTTTTTCAGCTAAAGTTTACAAGGGTTCAATCAAGTTGAAACAAAGCTGGACAGATGACTTGAAAAGCGAAAAAAGTGCAAAATATCAGATATTATCAGGCAACATTGAACAAGCGGTGAGTTTAGTAACAAAAAGGTTTAAAAAAAACATGTTATAGCTTAATTGAATAAATACAAGTACAAAGTATTTTTAATATTTTGTTCTGCAAAGGCTCTAAACAATTAAGATTTTTTACTTAAATTTCGAAACCTAAAATAGTTTGAGTTACTGAATCCAGTAAAGCATGCCCACCAATTAAAAATTAATTATTTGTTGCCACATGCTTCTTCACAATCTTCTGAGTCGATGGCGGGAATTGAACCCATGACCCTCTGATTACTAGTCAGACGCTCTACCCACTCAGCTACAGGAACCCATGATCCTCTGATTACTGGTCAGACGCTCTACACACTGAGCTACAGGAACCCATGACCCTCTGATTACCGGTCAGACGCTCTACCCACTGAGCTACAGGATCTCACATGGGCAACAAGTCACTTTACTTTGTTCTGTAGATAAAACACCAGATACTAGGCTCCTATATGCTAGGCTCAGTACAATATGGCGATCAATCAAATACGAGAGATTTTTCTTCTGACAAATTAAAAATAGTTTGTGACAACAAGAATGGTTCTTTCATTGTATTTATCCGGTAACGTAAAACGTTTGCATGAATTATTGAGTCTAAGTTTATTTGTCCATTTGTACTATACTTTGAGAAAACAGTGGCACTAGAGTTTCAAATTCAATTGAACTTAGTTTCAACAGTGTTCTATGTCTAGTACTCCTTAGGTTAAAAGGCGATCGCATTAGGAAAATGTGTATAGCGTTCTTAATCTAATCCAAAAAACTTTCCATATTGTCGGAAACTAAAGCAAAACTAAATGTCGATAATTCACCAGATGAGAAACAGCAAAAACAATAGTGCAGTGGAAAATAATGTTCAGTATCAGTGGCCTTGTTTGTTGGGAAGATAGATAAATCAGTAAAATACTTTCAGGAAGCTTTTGCAAAAAATGCGGTGTGTAATAAAAAAACATGCAATCTGAAGACGTTGTGCTTTCTTTTAGAAACTACATTTTAAAACACCGTTTTTGTATTTATAAGCTAACAACGTGATTTTTCTTACAGTTCAAAAAGCTTTTTAAGTCAGACGACAAGTTTCTGAAAGCCAAAGTACTTGGTTTCAGGTATGTGCTTTTTTTCAACCTAATCCCTCGTTTGTTTGTCACATTGTTGTTTGGTTTCTTTCTGTGTTGAGGAATGGTAACTGATATTTCAGTTCATACTAACAACGACAACGTTCATGAAGTCCGTGTTAACGCTTTTCCGTAACAGGGAAGGTCTTGTCAAACACAATCCTGCAACAATCACAAAAGTGGTGGCTCGCTTTGCGTTGACGTTTTCCGATGATGCTAAAGATGACCAAGAGACAATCAAAAGCGTTGTAAAAGGAAACGGAAAGCTGTTGGATATGCCGGTGTACAAAGATTCTTTAAAAGTGACCGGTAGGTACAAAGCAATGCCGGATAATGGTTACCATGACTACTGTTGAGCTAGTTAGTAATATGTCGTCTTTTTCTCATCTGTACTGAGGGGTTCCATCCTTAACTCAATCATTGTTGCAACTTTTCTGCTTTTGCCTGACATGCGTTTGCAATTGACATCAATCCTTTAATTGACAGAGTCAAATCTCACACAAACAATCAGCAATTAAGCAAAAGGTGGCAAGCAGTACATTTACCATAATTCGTAGCTCATAATTATTATCATTACGTTTATAAACGTCTAAAATTGCCCATAAAAATGCAAAGAGAAGCTCTACAAATCAGAAATTTACACACACCGTGCTGTTAGTACAAGGAAGAGTTTTCATAGCAATGTTACCTTTGGCCGAGTTTCTCTTAGCAGATCAAGGGTCGCAGTGCATTATGGTAAATGCACAGCCACACAGTATTTTTCGGAATGTTCGATAAATTGTAAACATTGAATGTGGGATAAGCAATATTAGTATAGAACTAAAAAAAACGCTCTAGCTTTCCTATTTTTTCAAACGATAGATATCTAACAACAACACTAGTCCTATTTGTTACTATAGTTCTTCAAATAGATATTAATCATGTAAGAATTTCTTCATAACACACAAAGAAAAATCCACAAAAATCCTATGGACGAGAAATATTACCTTTAAACGGACCAATTTGTCGCAAACAGAAACAGTGTATTTTTAAAGCCCACTCCCTGTTTAAGTATCACATACAGTTTCGAGGTTATGCAGTTCTTTACACAAGAATAAAATGGACTCAAGTCGCTAATTATTCTCGAAAAAATATAAAAATAGTTTAAGTTTTCGTATTCATCCGATCGCAGAGTTCCACGAGGAGAAAGGAGGCATAACGGAAGAGAGAAATGAAGTTCCTTCATACAACAACGAAAACTTGCCAAACCAAGACAATACCATAAAGACCAAGAAGAGTGAAGTTGCAAAAAGAAGTAAGAAATGGCTACGTTTTTTGTGAGCCTGTTTAATCATTTGAAAATATTCAGATACTTTATGAGTACTCACACAGTTTTTTCACAATTTCCAATTAGAAAACAGTAAAAATTGCATTTTTTTTTTCGGTTTTCACGCAATCCCTAGAGACACTAAAGACAAAGACTAAGCGGCTATGAAAGAAATCATCATTCAAGTACTTTTGTTCAAGGTCCGCTATGACGTCAGATGAAAACCGCCAATAGCAATGTAGCTATAAACAATGCTGTATTTCCAGATCAAAAACTAATTAGTAGTCTAACAAAGCTGAAAAAGAAGTTGAACAAAAGAAAGTTAACCTCGAGTAAATACCCGGTTGCCATATTTGGATACGTTTTGGCAGGGTTGTTGGTTCCACAACTCAGAAACTCTTGTTTTGTTTCATGCACTCTTTTCGTACATGTATACTCAAGTTTACCTGAAAAAGAAGTCGTTACTTTTAAAGGTTAAAAAGCGTTATTGAAAACAATTGCTTATTGAAAATTTCTTCCAAATCTGTGTACAATAAATTTCTGGTTAGCTTCTATAGAAGAAAATTTCAAGTTGTGAACTGGAAGTTTTGAAACAGTTGACATGCAGGGAAGAAACAAAAATCTTGTTTCTCGGAGTATAGCTTAACGCTTTATGTAACAAGGACTATAAATAATTAGGTTCGATTGATAAAAACACACAAATTTTGTCCAGATTCCTCGTTGTTTTTTTGTCAGTAGATGATAAATATAACGAAGATCCTGACACAATCTGTGTGTTTCTGCGATAGTCCTTAAAAAAAGCTAAACCTCTTCTGAAGTCGAATTTTGTTTGGTTTTCTTTAGACGACGTCGATCCTTTTCTGTTAGAAGTTTTCAGCCATGTCTAAAAGCATGCATGATTCTTTAAGGTAAGAATTCTGATCGTCCAAACCCTTTATTCACTGCAAGTCAAGAAGTTAGCAAACAAATCTTTACGAGCTACACAGCTACGCCTCCCTTGCCACGTTTGTGTCTTTAACTGAACTTTTGAGAATAATTTACCGCTTCTTAAACTCACTCAATTGGGTTTTTAGGTCCAGATAGCACTTTAACTTCATATGATGCTTACATTACGCGTCTTTCTTTCTTGTAAATTGTATAACGTTTCTCTTCATTTGCCTCATAGGACGTCCGTACACTCTCCAATTTGTACTACTGAAGGATGTCACGGGTAGGAAAAGAAGGAATCAGAACATTAGATGAATAACCCCGAACAGCAAGACAGAAGGCTTCTAATTTTGCCGTTTCGTTTAGCAAAAATTTTGAGTTACAACCGAACGGCCTTTAGTCAAAAAATTGATTGGTTTGTGTTAAGTATATGTATTTTGTTATAGTTGTAGGGTTAAATGTAAAATTTCTTATCCTGAGTTTATTTTTAAGAAAAGCTACAATTCGAATTTGCATGTCAAGAACCCAAGACAGAATAAGAACATCAACCTTTGACGCAGGTTCTTGAAAAGCCTACAATTTAATGGCAAAACTTAACTAGAAGATAGAGCGATTAAAAAATACTCCAGATATATTTTGTTCTTTATGGCCTATTTTTGACTTTCACAAGTTTAAGAAAAGTTTAAGTATACTTAAGAAGTTAGCAGTATTGGCAAAGTAAAAATTAAAAATTTCTATAATTAGCTAAATGAATTTCTACTGACAAAACTTAAACGATGTTTTAACTATTAGACAGAAAATATACGTTGACAAAGTGAATATTAAACAGCTTAATAAAGATTGAAAAAAAAATTTGCTTTGCAAACAAAGCGCTCTCCGTTATTGCTGCGAGTATTAAATAATATTTGCAGTTGGTTTGTTGCATATATCTGCAGGAGGGATCGGACCAAAGCAAATAAAAAGCAAAAAAAAAGGAAAGTTTTGTCTTAAATAGATGGCTGTTGTAATATTTGTCTGCCACTGTCTGTTCTTTTGCGTCGCATTTCGCTACCAGATTTCATTGTTCAATCAAATTCTTTAATTTCCAGTCAGTTGTCCTCAGAACTATATAAACTCACTATTACAGTTACCTTTACCTTTGTCAAATACCTGGCCAATACTTATCATTATCTATTCCCCCTCTTTCTTAAACTTTCTTGAGCTTATCCACACACAACTATTGAAAGCGTCAAAATGTCTTGTGGAAAGACGCGTCAATCACGTTGCAGGACTTGATTGCTTTTTCATTAGCCTCCTGATTTCAGGTGCTTCCTCTCACTGTCCCTGCTACACAGGAAGACTCCCGATTTCAGGTTTTTCCACCAACTGTACCGACTACACCTGGACAGTCTCAATTTCAGTTATTCCTCCCACTGTCTGGCTACAAAGGAAGACTCTCGATTTCAGGTTCTTCCTCCCACTGTCCGGCTACACGAGTAGACTCCCGATTTCAGGAACTTCCATCCACTGTCCCTACTGCACCGGGAGAGTCTCAATTTCTGGTTGTTCCTACCGCTCTCCCAATTATAACGGAAAACTCCCGATTTTCAGCAGCTTCCTTCCACTGTTCTGGCTACATCGGGAGACTCCCAACTTCATGTGCTTCCTCCCGCTCTAGATAAATCGGAAGACTCCCGATTTAAAGTGCTTCTTCCCTGTTAAACCGGGAGAATCCCAGGCACTTCCTCCCACTGTCCCAGCTTCACCGGAAAAACTCCTGATTTCATGTTACAGGGTTCCTGCAGCTCAGGACTTCCTAAATTTAAGACCTTTTTAAGACTTTTTAATGCCAAAAATCTCAAAATTTAAGACCTATCCTGCGAATTAGATTTTTAACACAAATTTAAAAAATTTGGATACCTAACGACTGATAGAACAATGATTTTACCATCTTTATCAAGGTTGACCTTTCAAGACCATACATTTACAAATTTGAAAAGAAGCAAGTGTATATGAAAATATGAAATTGAAAGTCTCTGGGCAACCAATATATTACTTTTAGTATTATACTTTCAAGTATAAGTACTGGTAATGTAAATGTTCATTCTAGATGTTCCAAGCAAAAAATATAAACATGTAGTTCCATGTCATTAGTGAAAAACGTTGGTAATAAATTACTCTCATATATATAATGTTCACTTCATCTGAGAGTCAGTTCAATGACTACAACAAAACAATCCTTTAATGTCAAACTGAACTAGCCAGAAACATCAAACACCATTGTCCACAATTCTCCAATTTATGGCCTGAGCACAGAAATGTTATAGGCAGCTGGACACAGTGAAATTATCCTGAGATCTTCAGATTTTGATTCAATCTGCTCTTGGACCACCATCATTACAGCTCTTTTCTCTTTTAGCTTCTGTCGGATTGCATTATATCTGGTCAGGAGCTCTGCTATTTTGCCTGGACGTTGCTGCTCTGCTTCTTCTGCAAGGCCGTCAGCGCCAGTAATGAGTCTGTTACAAGTACCTTGCAATGTCTGCCTTTGCTTCTTGGCAGTTTCTAGTTCTGCCACGACCTGCTTTTTTTTACGACCTTGCTCCTCAGTCATCTTCTTTTTTCTTTCTTCATCCAGATAAGCACGGTATCGCGACCTTGCAGAAGCTGCAGATTGGAGCAGCTCCTTCGTAACTGGAACTTTTGTACCACCACCACAGGTGACAACATAGTCGCAGATTTTTCTGTGTGTTGCTACGGTTCGTGCTTCAATGTTACACATTTCGACCTTTTGTTAATAGAGAAGCCCCTCTAAACAGTTGCCTGTCCATGAGAGAGCAACCTAACAACCCACAACTTTGGATATGCTTTCATCTTACCATACAGAAAAGTGTCTACACGTGCTTCTGAACTTGTGTAGTCAACGTTCTCAAAACTGCCATCTCTTGATTCCTTGTCCAAAAAGTCGCTGTAATGCCTTGCTTGAGGCCAAAAAATTAGTAATCTTCTGGTTGCTAATTGCGGCATTGGATTTATGCTTCTCTCTTTTCATGTGAGATTCTACAGCACCGACCCCAATGGTTCCGAGCTTCTCTTGCACACGGTACAGAAGGCATCACATTTGCTATGCAAGTCAGCTTTCAGCCACGAATTAAACTTAGTGTTTTGCAGCCGCAGTTTGTTGAACACGCTTTTTCCCATGACCAGTCGATTGTTCACATATCAAAACGAAGAAAATGATTGATCAACAACACCAAAACAAGAAAATTAAATTGTCATTATTGAATCACCAAAAGTTCACCAGAGCACATCACAAAACTCGTCGCTCTGCAGCCGCGTTACCTCCGAAGTCGCATGGCTTAAAAAATGTACCAATGCTTTTTCCATGACTTGCACACAGACAGGAATAAACAAACAACACGCGTCGTTCGTCCGATTAGTTGCACAAAATTCAGTTAATATCCAAACAATATATTGAAAAGCGAGTGCTATTGGGCAACTCCTTTCCAAATTTTCCCCAATTTAACGCCTTTTAAGACCTCGTGAAGCAATTTTACCAAATTTAAGACCTTTTTAAGGCCTTAAATTTGCAAAGCGACCCATAATGACTTTTAATGCCCCGTGGGACCCCTGCTGTTACCCAAAAGAAGATACATCGACTCAAAACAAATACCTTTGACCAATGTGACTTGAAAACGCTTTTATTCTTTTATTCAATATCAAGATCACGTTTTATGGCCTTAACTGAATTAACATTCAGTTTACAAACACTCACATATTGATTGGAGTAATTTTAAACAAAACTTTAAAGTCTGTGCACAATAATTTTGTCGACTATTATAAACGGTAGGCTTCTCTGCCGACATTACACAAAATGCGATTTAGGCAAAGAACCTTTAACAAGCCTCTTAAAACCTTAAATTAAACTATTCTTAAATTACAGTAGCTTTACATAGTTTTAAGTGGTGTCAACATTTTCAAGAGTTATCTAACATTTTTTGTAATGATTACATCATTACAACAGATGATGCACCACATACGAAACTCGGATAACACCAACCTACATCTACTAGCCTTAAAATCGTCCAACTTACCAAAAAATTAGCAGACTACTTAATTTGTTTTCCTACAAAGACAAATTTGGTGTTTAACACCTCGTCCCCAAGTAGTTGGTAGCCACCCTTTGCATAACAAATACAAAGTAAAATTTTTTGCAGGGTTCTCAGAAGAAGCCGGCAACCGGCGGAATTCCGCCGGCTGTTCGGACAAAGGTAGCCGCCTGCAAAAATTTCTCTTTGACTTAAAATGTGCACGTAAAAAAAAATATCGAGCTATTTTGTAAAACATAAGGCACACTTCGAATTGACTATACTTATAGCTGGCAAAAATGATTAGAAGTAGAGTGTATCTCGTTGGTAAGGATGTATAAATTCTTAGCAAACAAAGGTTAAATTCCATCGGATTTTGATATTGAGTCTACTTAGAGGACTACCGGCCAAAGTCACCGAGTTCCAAAAAAAAAACTCGCGATCTATCTCTATCAGGAATGTACTCGTATCTATTCAAAAACTTCTTCAAGTTATCTCTCCCTCTTTATTCTTCTAGTTTCTTCGAATCTACATTAACAACGTCCTCGCTATCATTTAAGCCCATAAACAGGTCATTTTTGTCGGCCAGATCTTTGTGGTTCAAATAACTAAAATGCTCCCCAGAATGCAAGAAATTGCACTTCTGGCAACTCTAAATTTCAACATTTTGATACGTGGTTGGCTGCGATAGGAGCTCAAACACCACTTGTTTTTGACCGCATAAAAGCCTCTGAGGAGGGGGGTAAGGCTACGATGTGGGCTCCATTAAGAAGCACAAGCACATGTGGTCTCGACCGAGTAAGACAATGCTGTTACCATCTGGATGCCAACGAACGCTATACACGTGAAACGGATCTGAAATAAAGGCAAAAGAACAGTAAGCAAACTAAACATCCACAAGGTGGATCTGCTTTCGAACAGATTTCGTCTAGATAGTACTAAGTCGGAGGTGTAGTACTCAAGTGGTTACTGGTTAGTTTGTTTAGCTCATAATCTTAGGGTCGCGAGTTCAAACCCCGGTCAAACCATAGAGTCATGTTCTTGAGCAAGACACTTTACCCGACTTGTTTCTAGTCAACCCAGCTGAATAAAAGAGAACCAGCTTCTGCTGGGCTGCAGGTTAGCGATAGATTAGGGTCCTGTGCAGGGGAAGTCAAATACTCTCATAATTTTATGCTTAGCACTACGGAAACCGGAGTTAAGTATCGGCCTGCTGGCCACGTGGGCCAAAGGGATTTGTTCTTTTGTCTAAATAATCCTAGGAAAACAGATATCAAAGTCCGCATATAATGTTGTTGTAATATCATAAACTGCTGACAGTCAAGAGGCCTTGATTTGAGCATAACAGAGGTTCTCTTTGTGCGAAGTTTGTACAGAAAGTAAAGAATCTATGGATGCATAAAAACGCCAAATAAGTTAAAATATCAAAAATGGTAATATAAAGTTAAAAGGTAGTTTTAAATACAAACGTTTGTTTTTAAAACTACCTTTTAACTTTATATTACCATTTTTGATATTTTAAAGAATCTATATATTACAACACCACGGGAATTGGAGGAATCAACGGTCATTCAGTTCTTTACTAACCACGAATCGAGCTATGTTGTACATATACAATAGGCCATTTGCAGCAAGTGATCACGTGGTACAAACGATGATATTCTGGTGGGAATGTTACAGACTCCACAGGGAAGTGTAAAACAAAGATAAATCACGCGTTTCTAGTTAACAGTGCCTTGTCTTGGAGCCTGTGACATTCCAACCAAATATCATTGTATGTACCATGTGATCACTTGCTGCAAAAGGCTTATTGTGTTTGTCGAGCTCACCAACACGGACACGAAGGTACAGTATACTGTTAGGAGTATTGGCTTTACAGTAATTACTACTGATGTATTTTCTACTGCAGTTAATAGAATCCAGTACTCGAAAAACGTAAGAATTGTGCATTTGTTAAAACTTACTCTCAGCAGGGACAACCACAGAGACACAGCCTGCAGGGGACCACATGTAAAGTCTGTTGGTTCCTGTGCACACGGCCAGGCGATCTTGATTTGGGTCCCATTCAAGCACTGATGATTAAAATCAGATAGTGTAGAATAAAATAGCACCTAGGCCTCATTAAAATAAATCGACCAATGCAGTACAGATAGTGAGTTTATGGCTGGCTGATGATCAATATTTGGACACAGGAGCAAGTAAACTCTCCACCAGGAACAAGCTACTTTATCATGTAGATACTGATGAAATAAGACAGACACTTTCTTTCAGCACTCGAAGATTAAATTATCAAATGGTAGTTTGAATCTTGCATATAAAGATGAATCAATTATTTCTTCATCTTTATATGCAAGATTCAAACTACCACTTGATAACAGAATCGAAGCAAGTAGCAACATATCAGTGGACGTATCGAGCGAGCAGTTTACGAGACGTATGTCAACCGGGAATAGACAAGAACTCAACCAATGACTCGGCTCCCCATGTGAGTCTCTGTAGCTCAGTGGGTAGAGCACCGACCAGTAATCAGAGGGTTGCGGGTTCGACTCCTGCCAGTTACTCGACTCCCGTCAGTTACTCGGCTCCCCATGTGAATCTCTGTAGCTCAGTGGGTAGGAATCAGAGGGTTGCGGGTTCGACTCCCGTCAGTTACCCGGATTCCATGTGAGTCTCTGTAGCTCAGTGGGTAGAGCACCGACCAGTAATCAGAGGGTTGCGGGTTCAACTCCCGTCAGTTACTCGGCTCCTCATGTGAGTCTCTGTAGCTCAGTGGGTAGAGCATCTGACCGGTAATCAGCAGGTTGCGGGTTCGATTCCCGTCAGTGACTCAGAATTTCTTCTGAGTCTTCAACTTGTGAATCAATTATTTCTTCAATTCGAAGATTGAAATCGTATCCTCGCACAGCGACGTGTAGTATTCTCTATGTTTGTCACACACTTTACTCAGACGAAAGACTACAGTGCGAAACGCCAGTACCTTTCACACTTTTATGGTGTAAAGCCTTAAAATTGTTACTTGTAATACTGAACTTATTCATTTTCAGTTTCTTTATTTCTCAAGGAAAACATTTACACCAAGTTTTTACATTAATTACTAAACTAATTTTCCAAGGCGAGAAAGATCATTAGGAATCCCCAGAGGCTTTTTGGGTTGATCTCCCTCAAACTAAATTTAAGTGTAAATTAAAATTAAAATCATCACACTGTTTGTACAGAAACACCAAAACAGGGTCTCAACTTCTGACCTTTTCAAACCGCCTTCAAACCTAAAGTACATCAAGTGCAAGCAAGTCCAAGAAATTTAATACGCTAGTAGCACTTAGCTTAATTCTTAAATCTAAGAATACAAAGATACTAAAATATTGGTACTTTCCCAGCTTTAAATATAAGGATTGTACCTACTTTTTACTGGGTTTGTTTGTAACAATAGAACCGAGAGACACAACTTTGGAACTTCCCAGATCCACACAGCATTTGGCATGTTATCTGAAACGGAAAGGATTGGTCTCAAATGCAACAAGTGCTCCATTTAAAATAAATTTGCTGAATGTTTACAAATAAGGCAGCTTTTTCAAATTACATCAGTAGATTAAAAAATGTCTAAGTTGCTGCAGTTCTCGTCTCATAGGAGGGTTTCAATAATTCTTATTAATGAGTCAAGTGCTATTGATTGGTGGTTTGAAACAAAAGTTTCCTCATTTAAGGTCTCGAAGGAGATTAGATTTAAAAAGGTTTGTTTGTAAACTTATGTTAGCTGAAATCCGCCGATTGGGAAGACTGTTAGACAGTTTCAGAATGGGTTGGTGAAAAAGTTACTCTAATTGTTCATACAACTGCTAATCAAAGTCGAATACAAAAGAAATACAGTAGTTCTTACCATTACGAGTAGCCATGTATCTACTGTCTTTACTGAACGACACAAGACCTACTCCAATCTTGGGGTTGGTCTTCTCGGGATCTGCTTTGATGGCAGGGACTTGAACAGGAACTTGTTGAACTTCATCTAGAAACAAAACGATTTGTTACGAACCCAAAGCAAATCAACGGCAAAATAAGGAAATTATCATAGTTTCGATGTCAGCTTAGCCAGCTTTAATTCTAAAATATTCTGACGATAAAACGACATTTTAGAATTCTTGCACATGTATACAGAGATTGCTGCCGATTTTTTGCGGTTCCTAGAGTACCTTTAGATTTAGAAACATTTAGTATTTCAGCTGTGTGCGTCGTTTCTGATATTTCAATTATTAGCGTTGATAAGGCACAGTTTTCATTTTCAGAAATGCGCTTCACTAACTTTTATTTTAGAAGTTACAAAGCCATTGTAACACATACACTTGCTCTGAACCGAAAATCCTCCAGGGGGCATCAGTTCACCTCTTAACAAGGGTGGTTTTCTTTCCACCTCTCTGTACACAATCTGAGAAATAAAAACACAATCAGCAGATTTCATAAGTAATTCTCATAGCAATTTCTCAACAATGCGTCAATCCAGGGAGTTTGTTTTAACGCTCTTGTCCGAGAAGACACGAAGGTCTATCCGTTGCAGGTGTTAAAGCAAAGATAGCACCTTTGCTTCAGTTTTTAAGACCCTGATTCCGAGTGAAGGTCCGGCAGGAAATCGAACCTGGGCCTCCAGCACGGCAAACTGGCACCTTACTAACTAGGCTAACCATGCAGCGATTTAGAATAAGAGGCTGGTTTAAAAGACTCTCGAGTGTGGTGTCGGCAGGTTAGTGCAACAACTTTTTACAATAAACTAAACGTTAGATCTTGAAGTTTCTTTGAGTGCTTACATTCCAAGCGTTACAGCCCTTCCTTTGAGCATGTAAAGTAGCCAAAACTTTACGCAGAGGAAATTTTAGTTTCGCAACTTTCAGCTTTTCTTATCAAGGAATGTGCACATTCACTAGTTAGCAGAACTGTATACAACCTTGACTCAGTCGAAAATGTGACTGCCAAGCGCGAGGCCCAAGGTTGATTCCCTAGTCTTGTTGAGGATTGAACACTGTGAAGCCTTCTTTTGTCACACCGTCCGTGGAAAGCGACGATAAGCCGATAATCCCATTATCAATTATTTACCTTTCAAGAAGGGTAGGCTTTATCGGTAAACAAATTAAAGCGTGTGAATACATACCACCGTTGGGTTGTCTACAGTGTGTGAATGACTATGCTCTGCCACTGTTTTCCATGTCACATGATTCAGTAGGCGGCACTGTTGAGAAAAATTATTGTGAAATATTTGCGGAACTATTTACTCTTTCAGTCCTGTCAGTTATTGACATTTAACTTCCCCTTGCAACGCATACAAGACAGTTGGTCATGAGGATATAAGAAGACATAGCGACCTGTACATTTACCCACAATTCGTAGCGCACAAACGTCAAAATTAATTGTCCATAAAAAACACATAATTATAGACATCTGTAACCCTCAAATTTAACATCCAAAGTGTTGTTAGTACGAGGAAAGGTTTTACCAACTGTTCACTTTTAGCGGTGTAAGGTTCGCAAAGCATTGTGGTAAATAGTTGTACAGCCGCCATTCCTTTGAAATTGGTCAATGAAGCGCTGTAGTCTCCCCACAGGCGTAGCCGACGCTCCTGTCACTGTGTTAAAAAGCCAACCGAAATTTTGAAAGCAAATGTATGGGAAATTTGAATGTTGCATAACATTGCTCCTAAAAGGTAATCAAACCATCCATTCTACATTCTGCTACCTAGTAGTTATAACTTTGAACTTATGCTTATATAGCTTTGAGGGCAAATCGAAGCGCTTTCTGAGGTGCAGCGTGAAAAAAGAAAACCTTACTTTTTACACTGCATCTCAAAAAGATTCAATTCGCCCCAGTAGCTGTATAAATGTTATGTAGGAAGTTATGACCACTAGATAACTGAATGTAGAATGCTTTGTTTGAACTGAATATTAACTATTTATTCTAAATTTCTGTAGGACCTGGAAGGGATATGATCTTTGATCTTTTTATAAACAAACCTTTTGGTCATAGCTTCCAATTGCCAAGAACTGACTAGAGGGAGACCATGCGACTGACTTAATGCCCAGTGCAAACTCATATGCACTGTATGTTGCAAGACAGCGACCATCAACTGAATAGAGGAATAGTTTGTACTGGGGAGAGAACAAAGAAAAGTGAATGAACAAAATTTATGAACATCAAGCAACCAAACATGAAACACAGTGCAAGAAAACCACTGTTATAAAAAAAAATCAAAACGAAAAAGTTTTTCATGTCAAACTTGTGGCCCGCTAGGCAGGTCGCAAGTCCAGCCCTGATCAGGCCAGCAGGTTGTGTCCAGCTTGAGCAAGACACTTTACCAGACTTTCTTGTTCCAACTGACTGATAGCTGTATAAATGAGCACCAGTTCTGCTGGGGGCAAACCAGCGATGGATTAATTTGTGATTGTCCAGGGGGAGTTAAAGACTCTCATCCTATCTGATCTAGACAAAAAAAAATTTATATCCATTGGGAAATTTCAAACAGTGATAAACTTTAGAATGATACTAACAATACAACCAGTTTTGGTTTTGCAGAGAATCCAACTAATTAATATTTCTAAAACTTTCTGACCACTTAAATGTATTGTTTTACAAATTTGAATACTTTCCGAGGTTTCTAATCACTTAAAATAAAACACTGCTGTCTGCTCTAGGCAACTTTCTTAGGTAGAGTATAGCTGCCTAATGCAAACACTGATCTGGTTTCAGCAGCCTATAGTTGTAATAAATAGGTTTAACATGACCACTTACATCAAGTAGGGAATCCCACACAGCCATCACTCGGCCATCTGGGGACCAGGCAAGATCAGCCAAATCTTTTGTTTCGACTTCAAAGTGCTTCAGAAGTGAATTTAATAAATTATTATTAAAATTTCTTAATTTTTCCAGTTCTGATTTTCAAAACAAAAAATTTTTAAGCAACTCAAAAGTGACTTATGTAAAGAAAGCAAAATAGACTATTAGTATATAAGTTGACGCATATTTTTTACTAAGATTAGAATTACTCAATTAATCACTTCACCCTCTTGACCCCTAGACAATTTATTTTTATCAACAATTCACTTCTCCTTGCAAAACCTGCAGCACAAATACAAATTAACCCACTCCTTCTGATGCCTCATTCCCCGCTTCCCCTTCTTAATTGGGGGGGGAGGTCAATGTAACCCAACCCCCCCTAGTTTCTGATACAACCCCCCCTTTATAAAAACTTTAACCACAAGTTTGTAGCACTACCCTTAATGGTGGGTAAAGTGGAGATTGACCTTCAAAGTGCTAATCATTAATTAAAAGAAAAAAACAGGAGGATGCCTTTTATAATCATAACAACTCCCATCCTGAAGGAGAAAGTTATTTAAACAATTGTAGTGTAGTGTAGCTCGTCTAGCAATGATAATTCATGAAGCTTGAATTTTAGGATAAAATTACAATGTTAAAAGATTCCAACCAAATCTAATTAAAGCTAATTAATCTAATGAAAACACTTAATGTTATAGTATAAAGGAGAATGAACCTCATCAGGAAGTAATTAATCCTTAATAATTGGTCATCGTTATCACTTATTAATTAATTTTTCACAAAAAGAATTTAATACCTTTAACATCTGCCATGTATCACAGGCAAAGACACTTAAATAATCTTTACAGTTTCGTCTCTCTGCCAGGGCCATAAATTTTCCATCACTACTAAAACCAATCCCTAGAAATAACACAATAAAACATTAATTAAAAACAAAAATGTTATTTAATAACTTAAACAAAAAAATTGCTAAGACTCCAAGTTCAAATTAATTTTAAGGAATACTTTGCAAAGAAGCAAACTTGTATGACTTGCATAAAACAAATAATATCTCAATTCAGAAGTAGTATATATACTTATTAATCGTTAATAATGATTTTATTTTGATTGTTAATTTTTCAACTGTTAGAACTCGAAAATAATATAACTATATGAACAAAAAATACACTGTACAGACTGATATAATAACGTTCATTTGCATATAAATTATACACCTTATATACAGGTTAGACCATAAATATTTGAAAAAATTCACAAGAATATGGATTTTGAGCAACTAAAGATACAATTGTACAATATATATTATACTGCATTGAACAATATAAATTATCATTTAAAATTAATACATAATTAATTAAACATAAAACCATAATTATCCAGACAGAACCCAGCAATCTGATTGGCCACTGACAGGGCAAAGTCATGTAAATCAGTTAACATTAAAGAGCTATATACAATATAATCTACAAAACTTTAATTGCACTCTTTTTCACTAAAACACTAAGTGAGAAAGAAGACTTCGATTACCTTCATTTCCATGTTTTGGGTACTTGATATAAGACACTGATTTGTTCACCAATGACCACACAGTGATTCTCAACTAAATGAGCAAGCCAATTAAACACTTGAGAACGTGACTGTTAACAGTGTGTAGCTATGGCCAGAGTGGTTGGATAATCATCAAAATTAATAATTTAATTGGTATATGAAGGTATTAATCTATTTTAAGGCCATTCATACAAAGCACATGCACAAAGTTGTCTATGATGGGATAAAACAAGGAAAATAATTAAAAACACTAAAAAATCAGCTGTCAGAGAGGAATTAGGTATGAATTATGGTTCAGTTTGCTAGTTTTCAGTGCTGTTTGGAGTTTTGATTTTTGGATTTCTGAACTATATGTGTTGTTTCCTTGCAAGCAGCAAGTACTCACAATCTTTATGACAAGAAACCAAATTTTACTGTACTTCAGCAAAACATTATTAAAAAAAAATAATGTTCTGTGAAAATCTGTTACTGCTATCATACCATCCCCTAGGCAGTTATAAGTCGATTGACATGTTTTTCAAGTTTGCATTTTTTGTGTCTGACTTCATTATTAAGCTAAAAAGCGTCTAGTGCAGTTTTGGAGTTCAAACTGGGTACAAACCATTTAAATTCTAAAAGACGGTACTGATAAAGACTTCAGACAACACCTAAGTTGTATTATTTGAACAATTACAAGCACCTGAAAATCTGCTGTTGAAAGAATGTGCCTTCCATCTGGACTCCATCTCACTGCAACAAGTCCAGCTGATCCCTCATCAATCTTACAAGTCCATTCAGGGTTCACCAATGACCACACCTGTAGTTTCAAATATTTTTCATAAACTAACATTAGTTTAACTTTTGAGTGGACAAACAAAACACATGTCATCTAATGATACTAACAAAATCATCATCATCATCATCTTCGTTAAACGTCCGTATTTTCCTCATGGGGTTGGACGGGTGATGACCCTTTGCCACTGAACTCTGTCCTCCGCTAGATATTCCTCTATTCCCATATTCTCCATATCTTCTGCAATGCACCTCCTCCAGCTCTTCTTGGGTCTTCCCACTGGCCTCCTTCCAGGGACCTCCATCATCATAGCTCTCCCTATAGTGCTCTCGTCTCCTGCTCTCTTCACATGGCCAAACCATCTCAGTCTGTTCCTCCGAAGTCTACTCTTTATGTCTTCTAATTTACATCTCCTCAGAACCTCCTCACTTGGCACTCGGTCATGCCATCTCACTCCGGTTATGTATCTCAACATCTTCCTGTCTGTAGTCCTAATCATTCCCTCGAGTCTGTCTGTCAAAGGCCACGTCTCTGAGCCATACATCAAGACAGGCCTGATGCATGCCTCATACACTTTTGCTCTTTGTACCAATGGAATTCCACGGTTTACTAGGAGGCTCGAAATCTCCTTCCATTTCATCCAGGCCGCTGCGATCCTTCCTCTAACTGCAATCTTGACTCCTCCCTTGCAATCCAACACATCTCCAAGATACTTGAAGGTGTCCACCTCCTCCAGTGTCCCTTCTTCATGCTCTATACTGTTGTTTTCTCTTTCCAGACCATCAATGTCTCCTCTGCACCTTGGACAAAGTCTCTCAGTCTCCTGTCAGCCTTCGCAATTTAGAGCACCTCCTGTGACACCACTTATTGCATGCACCACAGAAGAATGAGTTGCTTCCAACTCCCTTCCCACAACAACCACATGGGTATCTCCCACTCTCTACCACTTGCTGGTTCTTATTTCCAGTAACCATCACTTTGGTCTTATCTATATTTATTTTCAAACCTCGCCTTTCCATACTATTTCTCCATTTTACAAACATATCTGTAGCCTTCTCCTTTGACTCTCCAGTCAGCACCAGGTCGTCGGCGTATAACAACTCAAACAGTCCCTCTCCTCGGCATTCCTTTGTTGCCTCCTCCATCACGGTGATGAACAGCAATGGGCTGAGCGCCGATCCTTGATGTACCCCTACACCTATTTCAAACTTCTTGGATCTCCCCGCAACTGTTTTAACCCGAGATGTGGCTTCATTGTAGAGCAACATCACCATTCTAACTAGTTTCTCAGGAATTCTCTGCCTTCTGAGAGCCCACGCTATCACCTCTCTTGGTACATGGTCGAATGCCTTCTCTAGGTCGACAAATATATGATATAACTTCTTTTTCTTGTCTCTATACTTCTCCTGCATTTGTCTGATGATAAATATTACATCCATTGTTGACCTTCCACTCATGAAACCGAACTGCCTACTATCAATCTGCAAAGATTCCTGTAGTCTCTTCTCTAGCACCTTCTCATAAACCTTCATTGCGTGCTCTAACATACTAACAAATATGATAAATAATAAATTGCGTGTTCAACTTCAATATTCAATGAAGGTTTTGTAGCCTATTAAAAATGTCTAGATACAGTAATCCTGTGCACTAGTGCAACAAAAAGGTACAGTAAAGTTAATCTCTGTGAATGAAGCAAAAAAAGGTTAAGAGACCAGAAAAATGTGCAGAGAATAACGTTAACAGGATATGAACATACTGTACTGTAGAATCTATAATGAGATATTGACCAGAGCACAGTTGCTTACTATAGACTTAAAAACTCTGCATCTGTATAAGTATTAACAACGTTAAGGCCCTGTCTGGACAGGGATCAAATTAGAGCTACTTGCATAGCTGACTAGTGCCTTATCAACACTGTGTTAAATTAAACACTCAGATGGCAGTGAACTAATTGGGGAATCATTGCAAAACAAGAAAATGACAGAGTCCAAAAATACTTACTTGAATGAGGGCTCGCTTGTACATTCCACAAAGGACAAAAGCTGAATCTGAAGACCACTAGCAGATTAGGTACAGAAAGTTATATAAGTGTCAAATCACTGAGATGGTATGTTAAAATTGATTTGGCACTGCTTAATGCTTAAGGGCTTTGTATCACCCCACCCCCTTCACCCCTCCTTAACATCCACTAAATATATTTTGGCCTTTTTATAGGTAAAACTATTGAACACATTGTCCTATGCTACACAATAATTTATTGCTGCACAAAAAGCCATGTGCATTAAAATAAAAATCATATCAGACAATGACTCCAATTTCATAGACCAGAAGCATTAGTCTCAAATGAACTTGATGATTTATAAATAATTACACTGATTCAGCTACAAAACATAGTGATTCAATTCTTTCATGATTACTATATATCTAGACATTTTTATTAGGTTTCAATAAAACAATAGATTTTATTAAGCATTTCAACTATTTTAAAGCATTTTCCTTAACATCCCGTGGAAACCCCTGGACCTCCCTTTCTTAATGTCCAATGGATGTTAAGCAGTACCAATACAAATTTGAACAGCCTTTATCAGCAGTATAAGTTATGCTCACTGATGCATGAATAACGTATTCTGTATCATAAAGACAATGTATGTGTCGCAACATTTTAAGTAAACTGATGCCATAGTAAATTGGCCTTGCAATTAAGTACCTCAATGTATTGCACAGCATCCAGGCAGGTAAAAAGTTGCGCGATTTGAAGAGTTCTAACATCTCTTATGATCAAACGATACTGCACACAGTTTGCCTGAAATAAAAAAAAAAAATAGCGCTATTGATGTACGAGTCTTCCTTAAATGCAACCTCAGCCCTGCCTAGACTTAATACCTCAAAATAAGTAAGTAAACAAATTAAAACAAGGAAAAAGCTTGAAAGTATATCCTCAAAGATGGCTTCCGAGAATTTATAATTAAAAAAGTCTTAAAGATTATGTAGTAGCTTTGAGTACACTGGCACCTTGCTTTCATCGATCACATGGTACTTTCGATTCGGGGGACTTCGTGGATTGTGCTAGCTATATCTACTCAGTGATCGGGACAATTAAGACTCAGGCTGTAGAGAGTGTAGTTCGTTCAGCACAACAAAACGAGAGAAAGAAATTTAACCACAGAACGGCAGTAAACCGGGATATATCGACCTGGAATCAGGAGAGCCAAGGGAATAATTGAAGAATATCGAATCTTCCGAACCTTGAATAATTCTAAGTTATGACAATTTGACATAATTTGACGGAATTTGGTTATCGGTCGGCAACCCGAATAACCAACAATAACTTACCAGATACTTGCCGTCCGGTGAGAATTTACAGAGTTGGTTTGTTTGCTTAAATAGCTCTGAAAAATTCATCTTCGTAGACCATTTGGGCGACTTTCGCCAACTATTATATGTATTTTTAGAGGGCAGAGTGGTCAAGAGTTTGATAATTTTGATTGACGTCTAGCCATTTTCGAAGGAACCGCCATAACAAAGCTTTGTAACCGAGCAACTTTCTATTAAAGCCCTTCTGCGCATGTGTACTCTTAGTTTCCGCTGACCGAAATCTCCGCTAAAGAATACGTGTTTTATTTCTAGAGGAAGATACCAGACAAGAAAAGAAGTTTAGACCTTGTCGATTTTCTTCTTATTCTTTGAAAATGAATCCTCTGAAGTATATAAAGAGCATACAGACGCATATGGTGAGTAATTGTTGAACTATGCTCAAAAATATTTGTGTTTAATGTTTCTTTACAAGCGAAACCTAAGCACATGTGTTTGGTACTAAAACGTTAGCAATAACATGTACAAAGACTAGAGATCAGGAGAAGCTGAGGAAATATGAATTGCAAACAACCTTAGAGGATTTTAAGATCGATAATAAGAGTACTTCATCCCATTTATGTGCTCTTCTGGAGTCTTAGTGATGGAACTTTGCAGAGCGTCTTAAAACCATTTATTAAATAAGCTGTTACGTTTGCCAATGAAAACCAGGAAAATAATGTTCGGTTTGTCTAAAATGTCTTGCAAAGCAGTAGCAGAAGCAAGTGATGCTGCAACATTGTTTTTAAGGTCGCTGGATATCAGCAGTAGCTTTTAAATTTAAGGTCACTGGATATCAGCAATAGCTTTTAAATTTTTTTTCTTTTCAAGATGAATTCACCCTATCAACCTGTGCCACACAGTTTTTACTGTTTGTGTATCTTGAGACAGTGTTAAATTTGTATCTACTGTATACAATTAATGATAATTATTTGTTGCATGCTACAAGTTGAACTACAGCTTGTGTTGTTACAAGTCATTTGTGTTTATTTGTTAGATAATCAATGCTTTTTTATCCAACGTTTGTTTTCTTTGTCAGGATTATGAGGGACAAAAGCTTGCTGAAAAGTTGTTCCATGTCATAATATTATTTTTTGGGGTAGGTTCAATTAAGTGTCTTTTATAAGTGTTACTGCCAAAATTTTGATAATAATAGTTTTAAAACTAACTTTAAATGGCAGCACAGTGTATGTCAATGCTTGATGGATCATGCATGTATGAAAGGCAAAAAAGTGACTAATCAACTTTCAGTGAACAAGCTTTTTTGGTCAAACTTTTTCTAAATAATTGAGTAAACTAGTAGCCCCCAATTGTAATGCTGCCGAACTGTTTTCATTGTTCATAATCAGTTTTTTTTTATTTCTATTTCTCCCAAAAACAAAATTAATCATTTCACTTGCTTGCAAACAAAATCACCACACCTCTTGAAAATTCAACTCAGGATGACAAAACTCACCACTTCATTTGCTTGCAAACAACTTGCAAGTTTGTCTTGTGTTACCTTGTGCTAACAATGAGGAATCCAGACAAACAAATCGACCTCTAGCAGATGGACATGTCCGCTCAACTGCAGTTGCAAATTACCCATTACCTATTACCATAAAATTATATTGTTCTTGATTCTAATGCACACAGGATTTTAGAGAATAACAAATGTGCAGAATAAATTATACTGTGATGGCCCAATATTCTGAAATTACAAAATAATGTACACAGTGTTTTGTAAATTTTTATGTAAATTTAAGATAATTTTTTCATGAATGATAAATACAGTTGAATTAGTTCACATTTTAGCGGGATTAAATGTGATAGTGTGAATCAAGCCAACCAGCAGAGGATAGTCCAGAAAAGATAGACTAAAAATTATCAAAGACCACTGTTGCTACATTTCTATGCTTATTTGAGCTGATAATGAAATTTAAATTTAAAAAGTGAACTAGATACTCTTCTTGCCTCTATGATTTAAAGTATTTACTAGTCTTTATTCATTATACATAGCTTGTTCATTAAGATTCTTGTATCAGACCTGCGACAATTTCTTGACATGGGAGGCCAGTTTTTTTTCTAACCCAGTGCCATGAATTGTACATTTATTATTACTTTTTATGATTTTTTTTATGTTAACTGTAGTTATTGATACAGGAAAGTTACAGGTAATCATCAAGTTAAGCATGTTAAAAATATTTATGAGCATCACATGTAAAGGTTCTTTGAAGTTGATTCAGAAGGTCTACTGTAATAATCTAAGAGTTTCTCTATGAACAACTTTAATCTGTTGATTGAAACCATATCAATTGTTTTTAGATTGTAGGTTTTGCTTGGGGTTTCTACATCCAGCAGTTTGGTGCCACAGTAATTATTTTGGCTGCTGGGTTTTTAGTGAGCTGCTTGGTAAGTAAAGGTGTAGGTAAACAATTGTAAATTTGGAACTGCACACCAAAAGTACTTCTTGCATAATTTTTCTATAATTATGATAATTTATATATATTTCACCATGAAAACCACTAACCTCATTTCCTATTGTTCAGATACAGTAATAAATATATACATGTATGTATGTATGTATGTACATATATAATATTATATTCAATTTTGGCCAAACAGTTTGTTAGTTGGAAAACTCTTTTATTCAAGGCTTGTGATGAAAACTTGGTTGATTTTGGGAAGTTTTTTTTTATGAAAAACAAGTCTGTTTGACTGCGTACAGGTGGCAGAGCATTTGAGGCTCAAGATTCTGGAATGAAGAGGGAGGGGCATGCATCCCTTGGAAAAGTTTTAAATTTAAATGTTGGCCTGTCAGAGTGCATACTGTATCTTTCAGAAAGAACAGGAATTTGACACTCGCTAAGTCATTAAAAGTCAACACTGCTATTATCACTCTACTACCATACAGAGATTCCAAAAAGTTGTTCTTGAATACACTTTTTGATTTAATGCCTTGAATGAAAGCTTGTAGTATATCTTGCTTACCAAGGCTCAAACTTGCCACCTATAGGTAGACAAATGCTACCAAAAAGTGACTGCTGGCTACTTGATTTTCCGAATTGGTAGCTATCCAGCTGGCTACTACAAGTTGGTGTAGTCTAATCTTTGCGACTGATTAACTAAGAGTTAATGTTTTTGTCCGGACAAAACAATAATTAAACAGTATCATGATCGAATGAAGCTAATCTGTTTTCTTAAATGAAATACTGGAAACAGTCATATGTAGTACCGATTAAATGTCGAGAACATTTATGGCCACTTAGAACTTGTGCTCAGGTTACAAAATTTTTGCCTCTGGTGGCCCGCTGGCAAATTTTGAGCCCTGCCTTTAACCTGACGTCATACTGGCCGTATTGGTAAGACACCAACATGGTCACTTTGTCTTTTGCTTTTGTTCTGTGAAAAACAATAATACAACTTGTCATGTTCTGTTTTTCAAAATCCTTCATAATACTTGCTGAACATTTTAATGAAAAAATGGAAACTGACCAAACAAGGTTAGTGATGGAAGATAAAAAGCTAAATTCTTCTAAACTTACTTTTAAGCAAGAACTATGGGCTCAGGTTGGGAGACTGCAGTGTCAATACAACAGCTGTTTTGTGTGGGGCTGCTCAACTTTACAGTATTTCAAATGAATGAAATGTTTGATAATCTTAGTTAATGTAATTGAATGTTTTATATTTTAGCTTGTTTTGCCACCCTGGCCTATATACAGAAGACATCCCATTGAATGGCAAAAACCTCGACCAGAAAAGGGCTCAGATACAGGAAAGAAGGAAAAGAAGAAGCCAAAATCAAACTAAACTTTTAACAATTAGTATTAATTTAAATAAACAAAACCTTATGTTGGAAAAATATCCTGTTGTTTTCAAGAGTCTTTTTCAGTACAAGTTGTTAAACTGTTATTTGCAACTGTAAGGTTTATGCTTTGATTCAACTTGTAGGCAGCTGTACTTCATGGCCTGGTAGTATGAAACCTGGATATTAAGCTATTTGCCGAATAAGTGCTTTCTATTTGCATCAGTAAAACCTATAATGAAATTTCTCTATCCTTCATGGTGGAGAAGAAGACCTTAATTACTATGGTAACCAATAGAATTTGTAGAAAGTCATCTTAGGATTATGGCTACCTATCAGGCTGTGAACAACTTAGTTGTAGTTTTAAGAGAGACAATATATTGTTATTAAGGAAAATCTCCCAGTCTGTTTGTTTCCGCGAGCAATTGTGTTGTTGTACTCCAAAGTTAAGAATACCTGTAACTGACACTTTTTGTTAGCTCTCTTGCACAGTGTGTCCAAAAACAACAAATAAGGGGCCGTTCAGTATGCATTGATTTCAACCGTTGAACTCTTTGCACCGATGGCAAAACCTTCCATAAGTGTAATTTGTAGCGCCACTCGTGAGTCCTATTATCAATTCTCCATGGTTTTACTTTATAAGAATACTGTTAATATAGCTTTTATCTCTTGGACCCATTTTTTAAAATCCTCTTAGGCTCACTGCAGAAGTTTGATGGATTGAGTCTGGGTTTCATCTTGCAGTACAATGTAACAGCCACTCGAGGGGCATTATCACAACTGGTTGAATTTGTGAGCTATATGTTCATTCATTTTCACGGAGCTGCCACCACTACATAAAATATAAAATTATCTGTGTTGGCAGATGTACAATGACCATAATTCTCGTACAATAGGTTTGAACTATCTAAATATAGTTGTGTTTTGTTTAGTAACAGTATGTAGTTGTGATTTGCTTATCAACAGTATGTGCTCTCTAGATAGCAGTAATAATAAAACACAATCAATTTTGTTTATGTATTTTGGAAACACCAAAAATGCACAATTTGATTGTAATGTACACTTGAGCCCAACCCAAAACTAGGATGCTGAGCAATAATAATAATGATGATGATAATTATAATAATATGAATAATAACAAATACAATAATGATAAAGATGATGATGATGATAATATCCAATGGCATAACATGTCTGCCAGTGCTATAAGCAATTTTATATAATAGTTTTAATAGAAATATTAAGAAGAATAACAAGAATTATATTAAGAGTTATAATGATAGTATTAACTTCATTATATAACACTTGATTATAATTAACCATTAGCATTTTACAGTACTAGTGATAAATAGAAAAATAAATAGTTATAACGTAAAATTTCATGATGCCTACTTGCTATACTAAAAATAACTTCAAATTATAGTAACTTTATCAAATATATAGAAAGTTAAAAAAAACTACAATGAAATATCTAAAATTTGTAAGTGTACGCTCGTTCAAGAAGGTAAATCTTCACTTTATACTCTTTTGTACTGACATTAAACAAGTTTGTCGAAATCGAAATTAAGGTCTTTTCTTTTAAACTTACGAGTTTTTGCCGATAACCAATTCCTCAAACAAGAGGCACTCCAAGAAACGTTGATAAACACTCCATTTAAGTGATAGTCTTAAATTAGCAACACTTCAAACGAAGGAGGTAACACTATTTGCATAAACTACATGAAGTTACAAAACAGTCTAGATGCAATGCACGAAAATAGTTCTGTTTTGTTGTTCATCAACAACGCGAACGAAATTTACAGATCACGTGTACATTAAAAAAAGGGTCAGGTTTGGCTTTTCAAACCACTTAAGTGTATTTACTTCCGCAATGTGGAATAATAGGTCAATATAAGCTTGAAGTGGCTGTGTCAATTCAAAAATGGGAAAAGTTGCAAAATCTTCCAAGTTTGAAATGATGGTTTTTGAAGTCCGCTGTATTAAAATACAACCCGTTTTGGGCATTTGTTTTTGTTTATGTTTTTGTTGAAAAGCATTTCCAGCGCTTGGATGGGTTCAACAAACAAAGTGAATGACGTCATGCCTTTTTATACAGCAACCGCCTGCGCATGCCGAGTCCTTTCAAAAGCGTCTAGGAATATATCTGAAAAGTATATTAGTAAATCAGATGAGAAATAATTCAAGTACGGTACATTTAAGCTTGTATGTATTTAATTTTAAATCCCAACAATATGTAATTTTACATTTTTTTGTTTTTATTTGAAGTTATAAATAGCAACTCAAAGGCCCTGAGGGGAGCACCAATTATCTATTTACCACTGACGTCAATAGTTAAATATCGATATCATTCAGTTTCAAGCTACAGATCAGTCAGAGCAATGTTAACTGGCATTTGATAACAAAATGGCTCACCGCGGAAAAGCTATTAGGGGCTTAGCAATTGCTGAAATTGTACTAGGATCATTAAGTTTTGTGTTTGGTGTCCTCGATTTGATTTTTCCATCGTGGTATACTTCAATCATAGCGTTTGGAATATGGGTTGGCATATGGGTAAGTGTTCGACTTGAAATTATTTGTTAAGACGATTTAACTTACTCTTGTAAAGCACAGAGAGTTTTTTTTTGACAACAGGTAGTTCGTTTCAAGAAGAGAATTTAACTTAGATTGACGGTCTATTTTCCGCGACAATTTCAGTTTGGTTTGGCTATCAACCTTACAAAGTTGCGAAAAACTCTGGCTTTGAACTGCATTGAAACAGAGCTCGTTCTATATGTATACTTAACGTAATAGCTTGAAATTAAACCGAGAAAGTTAACGAGTATCGTCAGAAACAACAAACAAGAGAGCTGATCGAAAAAACACATTGGTAATCTCTCTTGCTTGTTATTTTTAACGAATCTCGTTAACAGGTTCCTTGGTTCGACTTTCATTTTGTATTTCTTCAACTGTCTGTTGGTAATGGATACTAGCTTTAGAATATTGGATTCGTTCTTTTAAATTGTCAAAAATTCGGTAAAAATCATATTTTTGTTTTATCAATATTTTAGTTTAAACTCTGAGTACGCAGTGATGTGTGTTGGCAAAAAAAAAAAAAAAGCATAAAAAGCGATGATGCGAAAGCAAACCAACACCCGTAGAGCAACACTGATATACAAAACTAAATTATCCATATAAAAAAAAACCCAAAAAACTAGTAATTTTAAGAAATATATGATCGAGTATTGCTGTTTAGGAGTTCTTTATAGAAAAAGCTTGTGCTACATGCCGTTTGGAGGTATCGAGGTTCTTAGATAAAAATTTTCAGAACAGAACATTCGAGCGAGTTTGAAAACTAGTTTATTTAAGTTTGGTCATTGTAGAGGCGTTCTTAAGCGGAAGTGAACACACTCTCGTACGTCATCGACACAACCACGCATTTCCTCTCACTTCGAGTGCATCATTGATTTATATATTCTTTTTGTTGATAGCCGTAGAACTCCCTTGCTTCAAACTGACCAACTACAGCACGTGATTTTAATCAGCAAACTATTAGTGAAATCGGCGTGATCGGATTGGTCACCCACTCTAACAAGTCTCCTTCTTCTTTAGAATTTAAAGTTGCAATTAAAACTTTGTGTTTTTAAAACCCCGTCACTAGTGCACATAAAAACCCACAAATAAAAAAATCACGAGAAGATGTTACGCCGAAGTTTACCAAACAGACTGTCTGTATACGGGAACCTGTTTCCGATGCAGACGACTACTTTTTTTCAATTTTTCCAAAACGAATTAACAGTTTTTTGTCAACGTTGTAGAAACAGCTTTTCAACATCATTTTCCTGTTTAGGTGTCTTTGTATCTAAGTTATTGCTGACTTGTTTCCGTAATACAACCATAGCTACACGCACACCAAGGCGACTAGTTAAGTGGTTTTGTAGCTAAAATAGTAGCTATGTTTTTTTAAACTTCCCGCTTCTTACTTTCATGTTTCAAGCTCCGAAAACACTAGTTTCGAAACTCCTTGTATTCCTTCTCCTCCAAATAAATGTTTTCTCCCTTATTCGTTTCTGAATGCAGTCATTATTGTCTAAAAACTGAATATCTCGATGTTTTCTTCTTTTACTAATATTAGTGTTGCACGTTTCATATTTTCAGAGAATAACCACAGGGCTAATTGGTTTCTTTGGAGCACGAAATCCACGAGCCCCGATCAAGGGTCTAGTAAGTAGAGTGTTTCTCTGCTTTCAACAAAATAACCATCAGCTGCAGTGGCGTATTCACCATGTCAATTTCAATATCGTTACCATTTTTATCACAATCATTATTATTGTCATTGTCGTTACTATCGTACTCATACTCAAAACCATCATCATCATCAGCAGCAGCAGCAGCATAATCAGATATCCTAGAATCCTATAAACCTCATAATGTCTTTATATGGGTCCCCGCGGCCGACTCTTTTAAGTTCATCCATTAATTGCATGAATCAACTACTCTAATAATATACATAAGAATGCTTGATTCTGATTAGCTAAGAGAGGAGTGCAGCTTTCGTGTCACGGGATTGAAAAATTGTGTTACACCAATGACAAAGTTGTAATGCAAGCCAGTGCAAAATGCAAAATGCTAGTGGTTCCGACTGAGTTAAGAGCAATAGCGACGTTTTGGCAAAAAAGTGGAAATCAAACGCCGAGAAACTAAAATAATGGCTGGGGCTTTACACAACAATTGTACAACTCTCAAAAGTTGTTAAAAGAACTTGACCTAGATTTAGTGCATTTTGTGCGACAAGAACGATGCTCCTCGCTGCTACCGTCTTCTTCTCTTGTTCTTTTGCTCCTGCCCATATCTGTGTCTAGATCATTTCTCTTCCGTTCTTTCTTTCTTTTCTTCTCAAATTATTTCTTCATTTGCGCTCTTCCACTTGTTAACATCGATGTTACTTAGTTTCACGCCACGCTTACAGATGCCTTTTTATTGGAGGCGGTGACGTCTTACTGGACGGGAAAGCGACCAGGGTACCTGCATTGAAGGTGGTCCAGTGAAGTTGGTCGTCTCTTGTTAAAGGTTGCGAATGTGCTTGAGATACTTGCACGCTCAACAACTTCTGTTTTCACTCTTCTGTCCTGGACTTGTAACAGATGTCTCGTACACCTTAGGTGGAAACTGTTGACGCATTGTTCCTGTTCTCTGTAGGTAGTCCCTAAGAGAGACCTTAAGCACGAGATGTCCGTGTTGCCGCGGATGCCAACCGGAAATCAAGCCCAGTAGAATGCGCGTACTCGCACACGTCATGCGGCTGTGGTGACCGTCACAGAGGCTGCCAAGACGCTTTTCACTTCTGTGGCGATCACTACGACCGCATGACGTTTGCAAGTACGTGTCAACTACTGATATTTGATTTCCGGTTGGCCTCCGGGGTAACACGGCCGGCACGTGCTTAAGGTCTTTTTTGTCTCGCTGTAGCGGAGGTATTTGAGAACAGAAGCCTAATAAACCCGTAGTTCAGTATTTTCTATAAGCTTCCTATTGTTCCAAACTCTGCTGTTTAGCTTGGCCGTTACTGGGTCCGCAGCCTAGCTAGCTCTGCTTTTTAGTTCCGAGTCAAGATTCACAGAACTGGAAACCGTAGAACATGACGAATGAAGGTCTGTATCACTTCCAGGGGTTGTCCGTCGATGGTGATGATTTGGGGCAAATGGGAATCGTTGATCATAACTTTTGTCTCTCAACGTTGATGCATAAGATTAGCCCTAACTCTTTGTTCGCGAAGGACATCGGTTGACGAGTCTCTGTAGATGAGTCACAGAGTTAGGTACAAGGGCCGTGTCGTCGACGAATAAAAGTTCGTGGACGAGAATACAACTGACCTTCATGTTAGTGCGAAGCCGAGTAATATTGAGAACCTTGCAATCTGTTCGCAGTTAATGAATGTATACTGGAGAAGCGGCGAGAAGAATATTTCAAAGTATGTACGTTAACAGGGCTGTTGACAGAAAATGTCTCTGATGGTGCACCTTCGAAGCTTGCTGTGCTGTGTGTGTGTTTGTTGAAGGAAGCGATAATGTTCGGTTATCTTGGAGAGCATTCAATTTTCTTGAGAATTTCAAGGAGGCCTTATCTGATTATGAGACTGATCGCATTGGTTAGGTCTACCAAGGCAATGTATAGAGAGAGGCTTTTGTTGCCCCCTACATTGCTTCTGTTATTGACGTAGTGAGAAGATTTGTGTCAGCCTTGGTTTACCTGGCCTAAACAAGGTTGACGCTGGTACAATCTTTTGTAAGCGACAGGGTGAAATCCGAGCAAAGACCTACCAAACAGTTCTGAGAAACAATTGCTACGGTAGTTGTAGTAGTCACTGTAATCGCCCTTCTTATACATGGTGACAGTTATGGTATCCCGAATATAGAGATAGGCAAGTCCCTTTTCTCAGCAAAAGGAAAGGAGTTTGTGCGCATAATTGCATGAGTGTTGTCTTCAAAGTCCAGTTCTTAACTGTTGAAAGTACGTCAAACTTCTCCGGTATTTTTTCGGGGATAGAATCAAGCGCAGAACCTTGACGCCTCTATTTGGGTAGCAAAGAGTTGTTTTTCTTTGCGATCATATCTAAAGCCTGACAATGCAGTTATAATAGTAGTAGTAGTAGTAGTAGTAGTAGTAGTAGTAGTAGTAGTAGTAGTAGTAGTAGTAGTAGTAGTAGTAGTA